>WUAM01000431.1:126334592-126350698 GCA_024336885.1 Actenoides hombroni | reverse complement strand
TCCCTGCTCAGCCATGCAGGTCTCCTAACTCTCTTACTTGATTTCCTACTCTTTGGGATGCACTGATCTTGAGCCTGAAGGAAATGGTGCTTGAATACTAGCCAGCTTGCTTGGGCCCCCTTACCTTCTAGGGCCCTGTCCCATGGGACTTTTCCAAGCAGTTCCCTGAGGAAGCCAAGGTTGGCCTTTTTGAAGCCCAGGGTAGCAATCCTGATGTCTACTGCCCGTAAGTCTGAACTCCAGTGTGACAGAGTGAGAGAACCAGTCAAGGGCAGTTGTAAGAGATTAATCACTCAATATTTTCATATCTAGACCAGAAAATGCTTTAGAATAAATCATGGAAGAGTACAGCACTCTCTGTAGGTGTGGAATTAATGAGTTTATCCATCTTCGTTTCTTTCTTTTCCCCATGAATTTTTCAGAGGGAAGTTTAGTTGAAAAAATCGTGTCCTCCTAATTCTCTGTATTTTATACAGCCTTTGAGAGGAGAATTCCTATCATAATTAGTGTTCAAAAGCTTTTCCAAAACCACCTATTTTATAAATGCACCTGATAAACTAGTCTTTAATGTCTTTCCCCCCATTAGTAGAATAAAGCATTAAATTTGTCATTTTAGAAAGCAAGTTTATTTCCATGTCATTTTACATTTATTTGATGAAAATAACTCTGGAAAAGTCTCTCATGCTGTTCTTCTGTTCACCAGAGAAGTTAAATGTGGAAGTCAACATGTATTAAGTAGCATTATATGCTAACATTAAATGACTGCAAACTACTGATATGCTTTCATTTATTATCTCTCTGGGACATCTGTCAATAATAATACAGTAAGTGGCTAAGCAATCATCCTAGTAAATAAGTATCAGATCCAAATGCATCACCCTTCAAGCCATTAAATGGAAGCTTAGAGACAGAAGATTAACATACCATTATTTTTAATTGCATTATTTATGCCCATTTTTACTTTATGAAAATTAATAGGTGGCTAGAAAATAAATAGCAAGAATGGGCACAAATTGTTTGAGATGTTCTTTTGTTTAATTTCCCACTATAATTCCCTCAGAAACAAGAGAGGGCGACTCTCCAGTTATTTAATAATATGTGCTACATTTGGTCAACCTAGAAGTTAGAGAAGAGTGCTGTTGCACTCTGTTTTCCACTCTGTTGCAGATTTGCTGAATGACTTTAGGTGAACCATTCAATCTCTGTATCTTCTGTCTATGCAACTGGAAAATAAATTTAAGAATCAGTAGCACAGAATAAGGTAACATACAGATAATGGAGTTCACTCATTTCTTCAGCAGGAATGGAGACTCACTCACATATATATCAGACCATGTAAGTTTAATCTCTTTTGTAGCTACCATTACACCTAAGAGAAAAAGCTCTGAGTTTCTGTACTGGTAATAATAAAGCGAAGAAGGTAACATGGAAATAAACACTGAATGTTTATGGCATCTTCTGCATACTCACTACAGACTCACAAAAAGGAAGAAAAATATCTGAATTTTAATAGCTAGTAACAACTTGATAAAAAATAATAATAATAACAACAACAAACCCATTAGAATCTGATGTATTAGAATCAAATTCAGTAGTCTGGGAATACACCTTTTACTCCTGTCTTCTGGATAAGGTCATCTACTTCTTAAAAGCAATTTATCATCAGCTGGCATTGAACTGAATCATAATCACTCTTCCCCCATCTGCAGATTAGGCCCTCTGTCTCTCAAAGTAAAAGTAAATCATGGGATATCATCACATGTTTCAACTTGAAACATTCTGTGGAAAGTAGTTGGTAACAAGCCAAGGTGTATCACATACTAAAGGATGAGTCTATAAGGAGAAGGTGCTTTATTATAGTCTTCTCATATAGCATCAAAAAGAAGCTCTTCTGAAGAAGATTCAAATTCACTGGTCCTTTGATGTCCTATACAAGAGTCAGACAGCTGCTTTTACTTGATTTCATATACATTGCAAAGTAAACAGGTTATAATTTGAATTCAATTTAATATGTAGCTGAACTTTATATAGCAGGTATAGTTTCACCTGTCATCATTAGATTAAATGTCTACCTGTTTTTAAGAAATCTTAACTATAAGTAAAATTTGCAGCAGTAACTGCTGTATGTAACAAGCAGCTCTTTGCATATATATAAGCTGATGTAGTTCCTGTCCAAAATTTACACCAAATTTTGTATCTAAAACAACAGAATTTTTCAATGAAGTGTCTACTGCAATTGCTGACCAGACCTGGAGAAAGATAAAGTGCATAGTTGCAAATATAATCAATACGTTTGTTCTGATCATAGACATGCTGGCTAAGCACCATCTTTTGTGGGGAAGAGTTGCTGTACGATAGAGAACTTGCTTTAGGATAGGGAACTTGCTTTAGCAGGAATTGTCAGAGTGTACCAACACCCTGGTCTCTGTACAAAGCATAGGGTAGGACCTTCTCTACTACTACCAGCACACCATTCAACCCAGAAAATATGGGACTCCAGGACCTGCTGCTGCTTGGAAAACATTTTGTGGCAAGCATAGCACCTGCCAGATGCTAGCCACAGGATCAGTAGTGAGTAGTGGATTCAAAACAAATGGAAAGGAAGCAGCAGTAGTGATGGTGACTGTATGGCAGATACAACAAAGCTTGAGGCAGCTCTTGCCTACTCACCTCTGCCTCATCTACTGAAGGGCAGCACTTTACATACCAGGATTGAGCACGTTGTAAGGGGTATGAAGGAGAGGCAGGGGATAGACAGGAAAACTGTAGCAAGATAAAGGTGGTGAGAACTGACAGTATAACCTCTCTGAAACTTTAAATATTCAAGCTCTGCTGCTACACCAGGTAGCTGTAACCCTTTAAGCTTTCTCATTGAGTATACAAGACTTCTCTTTATGGCTGTAGTCCCAGTAAGCTTTGCTACTATTTGTTTCACTACAGCGAGAAGTTGAAAAAATTATCTGTGAATTTATGAATTTATTTATGACAAGTTTGTACAATGTAAAAATGCTGGATAATAGCTTAAAAGAGTCTATTTGATGAATATGGTTCTATCAAGCAGTGTGTAACTAACGTGAAGCTGTGAGAGTGGCAGGAAAATAAGATATCAGGGACAAAGTGGAGGGGGCTTTCAATCATGCTTGGAAACATGACATCCCTTCTTAAACATGTAATTTCTCATTAAGAGTCTTTTGACATTCCCCAAGCATTAATATACCTGCTGAGAAAAAGGCGCTTGTCCCAAGGACAAAAGAGGGTGTCAGTTTTGAACAGCAAAGGCTGGAACACTATTACTTAGTGCCAGCAGAGATTGCTGTAAATTTTAGAAAAACAAACACCTTCAATAAATATTTTCCAAGGAAGACAAAAATGGTGCTTATGCAAATATACCTACTTATGGCAGTCTGAAAAGTTTCATCTTTGAAAGAAATCTCTGGAAACTAGTTTCTTATATTGAAATGTAGGATGATCATAAACGCTTACTTCACAATTTTCTCTGATCAAAATGAGGAATCCTTATGAAGGACAACATTTTATAGAATTAAATATAGTAGACGTATGTTAGATCCTAGTGTTCACATCACAAAAACGTAGTCTTTGGAAGTAATTTTTCTACAAAGTTTTAAGAAGTTCATGTGGTTTCTGGTTTGTGTCCCAATTTCTATCAGAGCTACAGCAAAGAATTAGAAGAAATTACAATGAAAAACTCAAGTCCTCGTTGTCGTCCCTCCCCCCACCCCCTTTTTTTTTTTCTTTTGAGAAATAAATTATTCAGAACTTAGAAATATCTGGCAAGCATTATTACTGTCAAAAATTTTTCACTTCTTTTTCAGAATAAGAAGCAAACTAGAAATGTGTAATATGGCAAGATAAGGAAAAAAGAAGTCAGTAGGATAATTTACATATGTTGTATTTGTTTTTGAAAATACATAAGGATAAATAATAACACAGATCAGAGAAATAGTTCCCCTTTAAATGAGTTTGTTGATGTCAATTTATCACTATAAGACATGGAAATAAGTTACTATGATACAAAATGATGATATCATGACTGGAGAAAACTCTGACAAAGCTCTTTGATTCATAGAGTGTCCTGATATTAATATGAAACACAGCAATGGGTTCAGCATAAATCTGCCAGATATCCAGGAGGAACACCAGGGATGGAAATCATTAGTGATGACAATTTACAATAGTTGAGCGTAAAAATTATCATGCGGTGGTCTGTTCAAGGGGTTAGAAGCCACATGTAAAAGGTAAATTAATTTTACCAGCACTTGTCTACTTAGAACATTTGAGAATAGTTTATGCAAAGAATCTGTCATTTAGAATTGCAGGTTTTGTTTTATTTTTAAGGATTTACTATTTGCATGAGAACATGAAACATTTAGGATATACGTTACTACAACACTTCATACTGGCAAGAAGGAGTAGGCAAGCACTGTTTATTACATGAGCCTGTGGATCAGGATTACTAATCAAAATGTATTTTATATTTAAAAGCTCAGAATTTTTGCCTGTTATTGTTCTATTTTTAATGCACAGGAAACATACCGTTGTCAACCTGAAACACAGTACATTGGTTTTGATTCAAGGTTCTAAAGTCTAACCTCAGCTAAGAGGCTTTACACTCCCAGTTGGAATAAATTCCTGCTTCTTTTAAATGGGTCTTTTATAGAGAAAAAGGAGGGCTGTTAATTCAAATGGCAACTTTACCAAGACAAAGGCAGAACAAAAGCTAAAATAATATATAAATTCTGCTTAAAATCCAAGGTGTTTTCTGTTTATAGAAAATATAAGCCCAAGGCCAAATAGTCTGCTGTCAAACCTTCTAGCACTTTACTATTACTTTCCAGATATCCACAGATTTGAAGGGGCAATCGGCACAAAAAAAAAAACCCTTACAAGCTGAGTATGAAGACATCATTGTTCTGCAAACACTGATTGCTATTGTCATACTGAAAAATGTCTGCTAAATAATGTAATACTCCATTATAGAAAAATCTTTCTGTCTAGATGGCTCTTCTCAGATTACAGTAAACTCTAAACTCCCGTCATTTTCCAATTTTTTAATGATAAAAATGTAACTTCTTCCCTTCCAAGTAGCTTATTAATTATGTGTGCCATATTTAAACCTTTGCAATTAAGCATAATTCCTATTAGAAATATTTGTACTCCTAACAAATGCATGTAATAAAATCTACTTATACAACAAAACTACAACACAAGAGCTTTAATTTCTTCAGTGTGTACATTACAGTGAAGGAGACAAAGTAAAAGAATTAGATTTTACCCCTACCATTCTCAGACATAAGTAGTATCTACAGATTATGGAGAAGGGCAGTTCCTTATACTTTGTGATGGATCTACAGATCTCAAAGTTTTGATCATTGAGAAATGACCCTACTCTAACCCAGTCTGGGGTTACGGTTGTGCGTGAACCAAGCCTGCCTTTTTTTAAAACATAGCCTTCTGACCTAGCATACTGCATCCAGCTCTGGAGTCTCCAGCACAAGAAGAACATGGACTTGTTCAAGCAGGTCCAGAGAAGCGTCATGAAGATGATCAGAGGGCTGGGACACCTCTCCTGCGAGGACAGGCTGAAAGAGTTGAAGCTGTTCAGCCTGGAGAGGAGATGGCTCCAGGGAGACCTTATTGCAGCTTTCCAGTGTCTGAAGGGAGCCTACAAGAAAGCTGGGGAGGGACTTTTTACTAGGGCTTGTAGTGACAGTACAAGGGGTAATGTCTTGAAACTGGAAGAGGGGAGATTTAGATTAGAAATTAGGAAGAAGCTATTCACTATCAGGGTAGTGAGACACTGACACAGGTTGCTCAGGGAAGCTGTGGATGCTCCATACTGGATATGCTCAAGACTAGGTTGGATGGGGCTTTGAGCAACCTGGTGTAGTGGGAGGTGCCCTTGTCCATCACAGGAAGATTAAACTGGATGAGCTTTAAGGTCCCTTCCAATCCAAACCATTCCATGATTCTATGACCTTGCCTCATTAAGCTGTAAGGGGATACAAAAGCTAATTCTGTATAAGAAAAGAAAGAAGCAGAGCTAGCAATAGTAATCAAGGGCTTGATGGAAAAGCAGCAGTTTGAAATAAAAGCCTAGGGAAAAAAAAACCTTTGGTTGGACACAACAATGCAGCAACACTGAGCAACAAAGAACTCCCCTTCACCTCCTGTCTGATGACTGCCATATCAGCAGACTTAGGACATGCTTCTAGTATAAGCATGCAAATATTGAACCTAGTAGTATGTTATTACTCACTACTCCCTATGACCATTAATCAATATAGAATTGTTTTGTGCTCTTAAACTGTGTACTACACTAGCAAAACAACTTTATGCACAGTCAAAAATATCCAAAGAGCCCCTCTGGAAAGAAGTTAACATCATGGTTCAGACTTAGATCTGCATTATAAGGAGATTTTCTGAAATTCTCATCAATTTAGCTGCCTATTTCTATTAGAGGTTAATTAACCTTGGAAATCTGACAGTCCTAAGTTGCTTCAAAAGAAATCTCAGGATTAATTCTTAATTTTAACTGATTTTTTTAAATTATCCTAAGGGTTGCAAATGCTTATTCATCTTAAGTGGCACATGTATTTTACAGATGGAGGAACTGCTCTCAGAAGAACAAGATTAAATAAATTTGAACTGTTTGTTTGTTTTTAGCATTTCTGAGAATCAGGCCTGAAGAAACTTGGAAACAGGTCAGTAGCTGGACTAAGAATACCAAACAGGAAGTCTTTTACCAGATATAGTCATCTGCAGTCACAAGTGAGTCTTTCATAAACTATTACAGCTTTTTTAAAAATTACTTGGTCTTTGCCTCTACTATTTCTAATGGAAATCTGTTCAAGAAAGCTATGCTTATGATGATTAAAAGCCTTCTAATTTCCATCCTAAGTTTATTCATAGACAGCTTGTTCTTATGCTGATATTAAATTCCTTCTTTAAATTCAGTCACTCTTTTCTTCTCTATGTTTATTCTTCTGATGAATGGATAGAGAGAAATCAGTTCTTCTCAGCTTTCACTTCTGTAGATTAAACAATCCAAGCTCTGCTGATTATCTTTTGTCAAATAAGTATTACCTTCTTGGTCATCTTAGTTGCCCCTCTCCCCAACACTGGGTTAAGTTATAATCTCCCTTGAACATGCAAACAGAAATTTTGCAGAGGTGTGCAATAGTGTGGAGCTTTATCCGTGAGAAAACCTTTTTCTCTTACACTCCCGCAAAAGATTTTGTGCCATCAATCCCCCCAATCATTCAGGCAGTTGAAGATTAATTCACACATTACACTCCATTATTGCTAAACCTATTTTAGGGGAAGTTGATATGGAAATGGATGCAGAATCCATCTTCTTCCAAGGTACAACACATTGTATGTAAATCAGCTTCACTTTGGCACAGGTGGTTTGCTTGTGGTTTCTGTCTCAAAACGACACATGAGTTCAGCTATAAGGTTGTCCAGTTGGCAGTGTGCACTCTGATTCTGGGCAGGTTCTTTTCCAGTAAATCAGGAAAGAAAAATTTAAAAAAATAAATAAATTGTCTATCCAAAAGAGTTTCAGTTTGGGTTCAGACTGGAAAAAAACAACCTTACCCCATAAGGACAGTTCAAGCACTTGAACAAGTTGCCCAAAAAGGCTTTGCTATCCATGTTCCTGGAGGCCTTACAGACCGCACTGAACAAAGCCCTGAGAAACTTGGTCTGATCTCAGAGCTGATCTTCCTTTGAGCACTAGGTTGGACCAAAGACCTCCCGATGTTCCTTTCAACTTGAGCTATTCTACGATCCTAAGCATTTAGCTAGTCAATGGATCTCAGACTTAGTTCATTCCATTATATAATAAATATGAAAGTTAAAATAATTACATTGAATCATTAAATATAAAATTAAAAGTTAGATTAAGATTTAAGACTTCATTACTGTTACATGAAGCACATGGTTGGCTTTTAACTGTGTTGTGTTTCCTTTCCCAATAATCATTTTTTATTGTATTTCAATCCCATTTCTCTTCATCATATCACTTTCTTACACGAATAAAAAATAAGAATTTACTTTATAAGAAGACAAATAAGACTTTACTTTGTTCATAAATTAAAAAAGTAAATTTAGCCATACTGATTATTCTGAAGTTGCATGACTTCCACTGGATGAATGTCTGACCTACATAGTGTGGAAAAAAAAAGACCAAGGATGAGATATACTAAAGATTTGTATAGCACCAAGGGCATGAAATGAGAATCAGCTTTTGCAGTGCAAGAACTAGAAGGAGACAATTCCAAAATACACAAAAGGAGATGACTTTACACACAATTGAAGGTTGAAATTTAGGCCTCTATGCCAAAGCATGCTGAGGTTGCTAAGCATCTACATGGATTCAGGGGGACACTGGACATTTTAATGGAATAAATGCAAATGTTTGCTGAACATACACATTATGCATTTAGCTACTACACTTGCTCAGTTCTTGCATTTTTCCCAAGGCATGTCTTTATGCCAGAGACAATTGAGGGCTTTGCAGCTTTGCAGGTAAAATCCTTTTCGATCTATGGCCATGCACTTTATGCAGTATTCTAATTCTTGTTCTATAAGCTTTTGCAAATAAATGTTGAATGTTAACCACAAAATAGAACATCCTTTGTGTTTAATATGACATCACAAATTTAAAACTGGGGAATCCTGAAGATAAAAATCTGTCAGTGAGCTGAGCAGTGATTAGAACATTCAAATGTTATCTTTCATAAAACAGGAAAATTAAGTACAAACATTTTGGTAAGAGAATTAAGCCATTCTTGTATCTGTCTTTCTGATCTTTAGTCAAATATGACACTGAAGACTCTTTAGAACTACTCATAAGCAATTGTCATTGTAGCAAGTGATTGGTACTCATAAAAAATTCAGCTGTATATCTGCAAGCTGTACATTAGCAGTCAGGAGCTGTTGTCAGAGACTACAGGTGTGACCCTCCATTTATGATAACACAGAGTCTTCCAAAGTAAGCTAGAAGTGAGCTAAAGATCCACATCAAACACGATAGTCTTTTAAGCCTTCACATTCTATTATCTGATTTTCCTACTGTATGGGCACAGCTGCTGATATTGGCATGAGAAGTGTTATAAATATTAAATCCAGATTCTATAGGATGATACAGTTAAAAGCAATGGGTGTCTTCATTGTTGTCAATATCTGTCTGGAACTTCACAGCAAAATCAGGGAAAGAAGTCAGGTATCACAAGCTGCCACGTAAGTGCAAGATCTGAAGCTACCTGTAAGGTTTCATGTCCTATAAAGCAGTGGTGTAGCCCTCATTTCAGACACCGAAGCAGATAAAACTCTGGTATCTGGAAATCAAACAGTTCAACCACTATCACTTGCAAGAAGTTTATTCCTAGTCTACTTGAAGAAGGAAATGATTATTTCTACATATTCCAGAGGGAACCACTGAACAAGGTCTTCAAATAATGTTAAATTAAATGTTCAAGTAATGTTAAAACAAATTGAGCTACATAAAAATAATTAATTAAAAAGAGATAAATCTGTTTTCTAACTTTGTTTCACAAAGCCTGGAAACATTTTACATTTAAAACCAAATTGTATACATTTTCAGCTTCAGGCATTTTATGGCTCTCCTAGTTATGTGTAGGTGTTGGCAGTTCTGTGTTTTGTTTTTTTCTGGAGCTAAATATTTATAATTCATAAATTTATGAAACATAACATTTATATAGCACTTCTGGAGCAGATGCCACAAAAGCTTAATTGAATATAAGAGCACACAATTAAAAGGCAAAGCCGAATGAATAAACCTTAAAGAATGATTTAAAACCTACAACTGAGAGCCCTAGAAATAAAGGTGCAGTGTGGCATGAATATCACACAGGCAAGTTACAGAAAAAATCCAGTCTAGTAATAGGCAGACAAAAATATTGTAAGAGCAATTATTAATATGCAACATCTTGTATTTCAAAGTACTCTACAGCACTTTACAAGTTCTCAATAGGTAGGAAGAATTCCAAATTCTATTGAAATGCATGTCATAATACATGTTTTTAATTTGTCAACTCCTTTAGTGGCAATTATTTATGATGATACTCTATAATATACTAGTGAATGTAATCTATAATATTTTTGAAAAATGAGACATCAAGGCATCATCTGCTACTGAAGGCTTATTGTAAAGTGGGGATATACAGCCAATCATCCCCACAATTATAACATGTGCCATTTAGCATAAGGTAGAATATCAAGGTATTCTTATCTATTTGTTTTAAAAAAAAAAAAAAAAGAAGATTTATATTTGAGGAGCTAATGTGATCTGATTCAGCCTAACAGCTTCAAATGAGTAGATTCTCAACCTCTAAACCCAACAAGAATAAATGGAATAAAGAACAACTTCTTGTCTCTAACAGTAGCTAATCCTACATTTGACCCAAACAGCCATGAGAGCTTTTAGCTTTTAGTGTGGACCTGCATATTTGTAATAGATGGCCAATAGGGATTAATGAACTCAGTGAGACTGAATGGTACTATATTGTCCCTTCAAATCTTTTCAGCAAAAGCTCAGATAACTTTCACAAGCTTTGTGCAAACTTCCTTACTTTCATTCATTGGCCATTTCTGTGTAAATGAACTTCCTTTTTCCAGTGTTGGTGAGAAAGTAATTAACAAAAAGCTATTTGAAGAGCTCTTGATGAAAGCTTCCATCTTAATAATGATTATCTCAGCTCTCATTGATCAAGTGGCCTATTTTTCTGAGGTTTCCAGGTCAATATGAAGATTCAAAAAGTCTAAAATAGCAGAGATGAATTATCCAAATTTGGCATTCACATCTGTTCTATAAATGTGATCTTCTTTCACTGTGCAAAAACATGAATTGGAATCAGGGCAATTTTGACATACGAGGTACCAGGAAAAAAACAAAAGTTTGAGTAGGAGTAAGCATTAGCAATGTGCCTTTCAGGTCCTCCTATTTCTAATCAGATGGTTGGTGCAATATTTTTTGACTCAGGAAAAGAGCTGCAGTGTCTTGAACCACAGCTGCAAGGCTGCCTTACAGAAATACAATGGAGGGGGAGGAAAGCAGAGATCTGTATTTGCCTGCTGAAATGGATACACTATGTATCAATTTAAAACTGAATTTTTATTTTTTTTTTTTAAGGACATTTTACTCTGGGTTTATGTCACTATAAATATCATCCATGTTCCAAGTGACATTTGTTACTCTTCAGAGATCCAAATACATAGAACATTTTTCTTTCCTGACTAGCAGTTGCACATGCTATATGTCATTTTCCCTGTTTTCTTGATAGTTGTTGCGAGACCAATTTGGATTTACTGAGAGATCACAGCAATACATAAAGGATTCCATTTTGGTGCAGTAGAAAGGGAAATGAGAGGAGGTTGTGAGGCTTGATAACAGTGAGAACATGAATACTTCTGCCATAATTTCAGTCTTGTGAAAGACAGTATGAAATGTCCCTTGACACACATGGGGCTGCTCTGCATCTGTACTACTTCCCCTAAGTGAAGCCCACAGCTGTGCAGAAGGTTAACCCCATCATCTGTGAAGTTTTAGCAGGAAAGAACACCTGTGAAGTTATCCCAGGAGTACTTTCCATAAATAAGTAACTCAATGTTTGTATTAATTTTCACATACTTAACTGCCTTGAGTTCAGAATCCAAGTACACAGTGAGGATCATTCTGTCATGTTCTCCCATTCTGTTCTAACAGGACTACTGTTAGCATAATGTACTACCAGTACAAATCAAGATGATACAACCACACCTAAATAATGACAGACCTCATATGTAAAACACAGTATGCAAAAAAATATTCTTATCCTTAATAATACATTGTCTCACTTCAAAAAAAGGAAGACCTAAAGCAGGAGAAATGAAAAATCTGCCTGAGGTACTTGTCCCCTGAATTATGTTTTTAATGCTTCTGTAGGTTGTCCAATTATAAAAATTGCTGCTATCCTCACTCCATTAACAGGTACATGTGGTGAGCACAGAATTAGTTCTACAATACTTACCTTCCTGAATTGAACAATATATTTTAAGGACATAGGTAATGGTAGCTAAACATTTAAAACCTAATCATATATATTTGGTTGATGAGAAGCTCAACATGAGCTCATGCAGCTCAGAAGGCCAACGTTATCCTAGGATGCATCAAGAGGAATGTGGCCAGAAGATCAAGAGAGGTGATTCTTCCCCTTTACTTTGCTCTTGTGAGACCCCAGCTCAAATACTGCATCCAGTTCTGGTGTCCCCACCATAAGAGGGACATAGATCTGTCAGAATGAGTCCAGAGGAGGGACACAAAGGTGGTCCAGGAGCTGGAGAACCTCTGCTATGAGGATAGGCTGAGGGAGCTGGGATTTTTCAACCTGGAGAAAAGAAGACTCCGGGAGGACCTTATAACTGCCTTCCAATACCTGAAGGGATCCTACAGGAAGGCTGGAAAGGGGCTCTTCACTAGAGTGGCCAGTGATAGGATGAGGGGAAATGGTTTTAAACTGAGGGAAAATAGGTTTAGATTGCATCTTAGGAAAAAGTTCTTCAGTATGAAGATGGTGAGACTCTGGAACAGATTGCCCAGAGGGGTTGTGGAAGCTCCCTCCCTGGGTGGAGGCCAGGTCAGATGAGGCCTTGAGCAATCTAGTCTAGTTGAGAGGTGTCCCTTTCCCTGGTGGGGAGGTTGCATTAGATGACCTCTAAGGTCCCTTCCAGCCTAAGCCATTCTATGATTCTTTGATTCTATGGCATTAACTGGCATATTGACAAGTGTGATTCCATGTTTACAGACAGAATAAGTAATCTATGATTTGGGCAACTAGAACTCAAACTCTAGCTCAAAAAAAATATGTTGCAAAATTACAACTAGACTGACTTACAATATAAAATTAAAAATCATAGGAACTGTATCTGCTAACAAGATTTTACTCAGACCCACAGAGACAGACTGTGCTCTGCAGAAGACAGCCAGCCGCAAAGTCTAAAGTAGCTTCACTTCTCTGTTGTGCTACTTGTATTACAATTTTGATTGTTGGGGCTGCACTAGGCCTAGATGTACATGATCCTACCATCAATTAATACTGAAGGCTGGACAGTGTATGTGCAAATATACTGCCAATGCCAGTGGTCCCTAATCACTGGCCTCGCTTAGAGAGGTGGAAGTGCACTGCAAGTGAGGTGTGGTGGGGGCCCTAAATAAGTATGTTCAGACCATAGTCAACCAGATATTTTTGCACCATTGTCCCAAAATTAATATGAATAATAGCAACAGACCTAGTAGCTCACTCTTACCATGGCTACAGCTGTCAGTAGGAGGAACCTGTTGTCCAAGGAATAAAGGTATACAGATCAAAGCAACAATGAGCAGCAGCAATCCTGGGTTAGGACGAGGCAGGCTGGAAGCAAGGATTTGAGCATAGTAATGCAATTCAGACTGTAGCAAGGAGACTTTAGCCAGTAAGGCACAACATTTTCTCACATTCCTCCAACTGTGTAGGAGATGGAAGCATCTACTCTACTATATGTCCTGTAATATTAGAGTACATTATACAAACAACTGCTATGTGGTTAGTTCCAAGAGTCATGCATTTAGCAGTTTTGGTTTGACAACTCAACTACAGAAAGTTAAAAAAGCCAAAAAAAAGCCTGTTGACATCTCCTGTCTGCATGGCAAGTACATGTTTTGGTTTGGGTTCTTGTAATAAATGCAAAAGAATCCAGGGGTACTTTCACAAAAGATACAAAGGAGAAAACTGAATCATCTAGCAGGGATTAAACCCAAAGTGAGAGACAACCATGGCTCCTTTCCCGCAACTATCTCAGGATATTTGCATGCCCATGTCTTAATTTCATAGGAAATTCTGAATATAAAGGAATGTTGGATACTTGAAAGAATAGAGAGAAAGAGAGTAAGAAAGGGAGAAGGCTGGCAATTTACAGGGGAAAAAAATGGGTCAGTGTCAGTATGTGTCACTTGCTATGAAAGACAAGGTAGTTGGACCCAGCAATTCCCCCATGAACTGACATCCAGATGCTAGCTACAGACCGCAACCATTTACATTCTTGTGCTTTTTTGAGTGACCAGTTAGCAATTTTGTACAAAAGAGAAAGATTAATAAACAGTACAGACCTTACTCTGAATTCTGTAATTTCTGATCAAAGACATGGGCAGATTCAATCCTGTATTTGATACAGGAGCACAAGATCTTTGGCCCACGCTTGAACCTGCGTTGGCAACTTGGTCTCACAAGTCTCATGAAATTTCCCTCTTGGTAATTCCCTGGTGGACTTGTGTGCTAGAGCATCATCTAGACTGCACCCCTTGCATTGTAGATACAATGTCCACCAACAATTACTGCTGCAGGCATTCACAATATGCATGCACACCTAGGCCAAGCTGGCACAAGTTTCACTGCAGAAAGACGCTGTGAATATGTGATCTTAGAATCATAATGGACTGCACCAAATCAAACCTAAACCTTCCTTCCTAGTGCTGCACCCATCAGTATAGTGGATGTTCAATCTAAGCAATAAAATAAAATAAAATAGCTGTCTAAGTTGCATAATCACAGAATCACTGATGTTGGAAGGACCTTGAAGTCATCTAATTCAAGCTTCAGAAGCTTATTGTCAGCATCTCAATCCAAATTTACTAGTTGCTTCAAGACAAATTTAACAATACTTTTCAAAAGAACATACTATACCAAAGATGAAACAAAATGGAGCTGCTTGGCTCTATTTATATATTGTCATGTGTGTCTGTTCAAAACATTGCAATGTATTCCTATTAGACTTCCAGCACAACAGATTAGCTTTTTAGTTAAGTTTTTGTTTGAACTAATACTTTTACTCTAGAAAAATCTCATAATTCAGTGTCTAGTACCAACCAAGACGGGGACTTTCAGCCACACATCAGTTTTACTTAGTTCCTACCACTGATGTAATAGCTCACAGACAACATAACAGAATATGGACACAAAATACTCTGCCAGACCTATCAAAAGAATTTACTGACCTTTACAAAACTCTCATTAGGCACCAAGAGATAAAAAGTATGCTCTTCAAGTGTTCTAAAGGTCTGTGGACATGTGTAGATCTGCAGAGGTAGACATAAAAGCTCAAGAAAATGAAATGATTTCAGAGGAAAAGTGTGTAGAGGATCATCTCACTCCTCTGCATAGTCTAACCACCGCATCGTTTTAACCTATTTTGTTATAGTACATAAGACAGAAGGAACATTGTCTGCACAAATTCCATTGTGAAAAACTAAGCATTTTGATTCATATGCAAATGTAATGATATCCCAAAGATTTAGGTCAATCCAGGCATTCTCCTGGCATTTGGGAAGCTGCATTTCCAATAAGCAAAACATAAGCTTTCTGTCAAATCTTTAATACTCAAGAAGAATTGCAAGCTCAGCTATATTAAAAGAAAAAAGTTATTCTCTCACCACAATCTATACTCACTGCTGACCTTTTCACCTTTCTCTACTTCCCACTTCCTCCCCCTTTTCTAGCTTACAGCTGGGAATCCGATTGCATTACTAACCATCTGTTAATATTTAATCATTTTACATTATATATAACAACTAGTGACCTGTCCAGGCATTTGCAGTGTGATTAACCAATCATCTCCTGGTAGAAGATAGAAGGACATAAGCAACTACCACCCCAACTTTGTATCAAATGTCACTTACAAATATATAGTGATATTCTGTCCCAGAGAGTATATATGCCAAACAGTCTAAAATGCACCCATCTCAATGACAGTACTAATAAATACGGAACAAGCTTTAAACTAAAACCTCTATCAAAAACATAGAGCAAGTATTTACATTTTACTTATCTCACACACAACTAATAAAGCAGGCATGTCCTGGTTTGAGTGAGAACAGAATTAATTCTGTCCAGGGATTTTACTTCTCAGTTCAGTTCTTCTAAGTAACTGCACTTTCTGAAGGTAGCAGCCTGTTCTCACAGACAGTGTCTGCTCCTAGCAGTGAGAACACCCCATGTTTAGAGTTACTACCAAGGATTGGTGTGCAGACCAAGGCCACTGCTGGATCTTGT
>WUAM01000431.1:126316685-126327632 GCA_024336885.1 Actenoides hombroni | reverse complement strand
TGTTATGAATAAAGGAGAACGATCATACTCATATTGAGATCGTGTCGTTACTCGGGGCCCGACTCCCACTCCGACAGATTCTGCTTGAGAAAGACCCTCTCCCTGATATGTCACTGGGTGTAATTGGCTATACTGGCAATATGGATGTTTTGTGTGTTTCTTTCTCCTCATAGGGTAAACTTGTACTGGTGCAGATTGGGTGGAAGTGCCCACAGTGGTTGTCTGTGTAGCAGTGGTATTCATTGACAGAGTTGGAGCAGCTGCAGTGCTCTTTGTGGGAGGTGGAGTAGTGGCAGTGCTCTTTGGAGTAGCCACAGTGGCTAATGCTGTAGCTGCGGTACTCATTGCCAGAGTTGAAGCAGTGGCAGTGCTTTTTGGGGCGGCTCGTGGGGTCTAAGTAGCTGTGGTGCTTGTTGGGAAGGCTCGCAGAGTGTGAGTAGTTGTGGTGCATGTCCTGCATATCATAAAACCTCATGGGGTCTGGATATTTGCAGAGCGTGTCATAAAAACTTTCAGAGTCTGAGTAACTGTAGTGCCTGTTACCGAAGCGGCACACACTCTATGAGTTGAGGTGGCTGCCTGACACATATACCTGCACCAATATCTAATCTGACACCACACAATAAAGAGAATCAAGAATAAATTCAGTGATAATGATAATAATAAAATAACATGATATTTTCATTGTAATAGCCATATCCACAATCCTCACAATTTAATGGAATCCCAAAATCTAGTGGAGTGAGATTAGCATACTGGGGAGAAGTAGAACTTCCCAAGGTAAAACTAAAAGTAAATGTAGTAAGAAATTCCACTATGTGATACCTGTAGTACATAGACTCATTTGCTTACCAATTCAGCACAAAATAAATCAGTGATAAACACCACAGCAAAATGACAGTTTTCACCCAGCACCCAGAAGGATAACTTTCAGATAAACAGTGAGAGCAAGTAAGCAGATGGTAATGGAACAGTATGGCATTTAACTCTGAAACAAACTCTAAAAAGACAAAATATTTTTACTCTCAGCAATAACATGATGTAATCTGTCCATTTTAATTTCCAACCCTTAAAGACTATCAGAGAAAAAGATATGATACTCTCTCAACTGAGTGAAATGGAATTTGAATTATTTGGGCAATCTATCAGAGCTCTGGTCAAGCCCCACATTGGGCACCAATAAATCTGTCAAGGTTTAGAGCTGGGCTGGCCACTAGACAAGCACTCTCTGTTAATCCCTGTCTGTTCCCAAAGGGTCACCTGTCCTGTCCACTCCCCCTTGCAGGTGCCGCCTTTTACTTTTCTGCACCCCCCCCAATGTGGTACACAAGATCCAGCAGTGGCCTTGGTCTGCATACCAAGCCTTGGTAGTAACTCTAACCATGGGGTGTTCTCACTGCTAGCAGCAGACACTGTCTGTGAGAACAGGCTGCTAACTTCAGAAAGTGCAGTTAGTTAGAAGAACTGAGGTTAAAAGTAAAATTACTGAACAGAATTAGTTCTGTTTTCACTCAAACCAGGACATATGGCATGCTGACTGCTGCAAGATCAGCTAAAGAAAAAAACTAAGGCCTGACTATAGCATAGCAGTGTAATAATTAGACATTGTAGCTGAGACGTGGGGTGTGCTTTTCATGCTGCAGCTGAAAGGTACAGGCTTGTATTGCAACATCCCAGCTTTTTAAAATACGAGTCTTCGAGAAAAATGGCTTTTAGTGGCAAGTGTTATGGAATAGTTTGATTTGTCAGGTAGCGCTGTGTAGAGATAAAGTTTCTGGTGCCACAATGAGAAACAGCCAAGTGAGGAACGATAAATATTGAGGGATATGCTCCTGCAACATGTAACACCAATAAGCTTGTATTTCTAAAATTGTTTTCTTTCCTATCTAGTGGTTTCACCTCTTTTAAGGACAAATCAGATGGGATGTACAACTTCTTCCATCTGAGTCCTTTGCTTTTAAAGCACGGTCTTAAAGTATTTGAACCTTAATAAGGATGGTTGCATGGGTTAGACTTACCTATGAAAAGCATCTCTAGTGACTTTAACTTTACTATCAATATTAATTTTGTGAGCTTCACAAAAATAAGCATTAACCACATTTTTAGTCTGGAAAATTTGACTGATATTAGACCAAGAAAGAGCAGAAATGTTAAAAAGAAATTCATGCTGGGTGGCTTTTCCCCTTCCAAAATCATTACAGTGTCCACCTAAACTGAATTTCAACTGCTTGGATGCACAGTACCCAGAACATAGGCAAATAAAGAGACTCCAACATTGGATGTCATGTCATTTCTGGTTGTTCTAGGAATTGCTAAGTAGTTGCAGAATAAAATAATGCCCATGAGTGGAAAAACTTATTGATGAAACATCTTCATTTTTGTATTTACATTTGACAACACCAGTTTCACTTACTCTTAAAATGGGCCTTCCTTGTCACTGAATGTTAATGGTAACATGATACACGCTTACAGCTTTTTAAAGTTGCACTTTATGATTAAATGCCAAAGAAATCTTGATGTAGCACATTGACTTTAACTATCATGTAATTTATTTATTTTTTAATCAACCTAAACATCTCAAAAAATTTTGCAGTCTGTACTGCCTAGCACCATAATCAAAGTAATTAGTTTTCATCCATTACATGTCAGCTGTTTCTGGATATTCACTAAGGCTTGATAACTGTCATTCTCTGCTATCAGAATTGTTATTAGAAGACATTACTATGAATATAGCATAGTACACAACAATTTTTCTCCACATAGCGATTGCATTGTTGGTTTGGGTTGATTTGGGGTTTTTTTTGTTAGAAACTAACTAATGACATTTATACAACCAAAAGCATTTCTCCATTTGCCATACACAATAAGCCGTAGGAAAATAACATTTAATAATGAAAATTGTAATCAAGTGTTTCAGACTATCTTCAGGTCATTGTGGTTACTGAATCTGGCAGTAGAACAGAGACAATTGGAGCACTATAATTAATTCAACCAGCTTGTCTTCAAGAAAGACGAAGATGTCTGGGTTTCAATCATGGTATATGTAATCACTTGAGAACTTTCCAGGAAAACTGTTGGCTGAACATTGCTTCTGCAAAAGTGGTGCATATTAAGACCAAAACCACCTGTGCTACTACAGAAACACTGACAACTTAAGGGAACAACACATTCTTGAGTCTCTAGACACTACATAATTCCTGTAAGTGCATGGTCAATTTTATTTTCATATTTAGTGGAACAGCAACTACCATTCATATGAAGCTTGAGCTCAGAGTGCTTTTCTGTGGTGGAAAAAAAAGCTAAAAACCAAACCAAAATAAAAAACCAACCAAAAACCTGAAGTGCCCCTTTCATTCTTTTTATTATTTTATTCTATTTTACTTCACAAATGAGCCCGGACATAGGAATCTCCCTATAATACCTTCATCTGACAGATCTAAATGACACTTAAGAGAATTAACTTTTAGTTATCATGGTGAAAAAGGAGAGTTGATGGGTATAAATGGAAAAGATGGCCATAGTGAATGAAATTTATGGGCACAGTTGACTTGGAGGAGCATAAATCTTCAAAGTTTTAAATGCAGCACTTGACCAGTCCTTAATCTAACAACAAAATCCAACCTACCTGCACCAATTCTACCTTACATGCAAGGTCAGCATTGAGTGTGATCTAAACTAAATGCAACTTGATGTCTTTCTAGAACAGAAACAGCTATTCTGACAAATAAATAATGAGATGCTGATAAACTTATATGCTAGGAAAAATATAATATATACACTTCCATTAAGTGCTCTGTAAACTAAACATTTTCATAAATCAGACAAAGCATGCAAGTAAGAATTGCATATAACAGGCTTATCAGCCTCTGCCTACACTGTTTTATTATTTCAGTGGCTGGTTTATCTCTCAGGACAGTAAGAGTAACCAGTGGAAGTGGAAAACCATGGAGGTGAGGTCCCACGAAAGGTTGCGTTTGGTTCATTCACAAAAGTGTAACTCTGATGGAACCAGCAGTGCAAGATTTGGGCTTAGAATTCTCTGTGAAGAGACAAGTTGACATTGAGTCTTAGATATGTTTCCCCAATCTATGTATCTCAAAAATATATTACATTCAGGAATTAGGACCAGAATCCCGCTTTTTAATGAATGTAAACAAAAGTTCATTCATGGAAAGTCATGAGGGCTTTTAAGTTACTCATACTTGCATGAAAGTCCCATCCAAAATGTGCAATCAAAATCTGATGGTTTATATGAGTATCTGACTAAAACTTCTTCAGCATCACTAACTGGCATAAGGAATTTAGAAATCTTAAAAATGGGAAAAAAAATATAGGCACTAAAGTTGTGCTTCCCATAACTTTGAACTTCTGGTTTCTGCTGTCTCTAACCCAATAAGAATGCAATGCAATTAAAGAAATAGTATCTTCTTCAATGTATTTTATTCATCAGCACAAAACTTAAAGGAAATACCAAATCAAGAAGTCTCCCTGTACAGCCCTGACTGCAGTTCTGAGAGGGTCTTCCATATCATTTTGCTCTTCAAGACTTAATGCAAGAGCTTGTTTCCATTCAGCAGACTCTCTTATCTAATCTGGAGGAATAAGGCCTTTATGGCAGGTTTGATTTATGGAAAAAGAGCAACAGAAAAGAAACCTTGAAGTACGTAGGCTACCTGTTTACTGTTCCTTTGTTCCACTGTAAAATTTAACAAGATCAGTGTTGCTTTAGTCCTTTAAATGCTGGTATAGTCACAATTTCAGCAGAATCATAAAGCTATGCAGGTACAAACTAACACAGGCCAAACAAACTGCTGCTCAAGATATTTCCAATTGCTGAAAAATTTTGGTGCTAGTCATTATTACATCAGTATAAAGTCATTCCAATCCTCCTTTTTAAATTCAGTTCTTTCTCATGTATGCTAGTACAACAGTGTATTTGAACCCTGTGTGCAAGGAAATAAAACTTCACTTTTCAAAAGCTGATTAGTCTGATTCTGATCTAATTTGGGAGATATGAAGTCAATATAATTCCAGAAAACAACTGACATCTGAATTAGGGCTTAAAGGAAAAAGATTAAATCAACTTTTAAACTTAGCTGCCTAAAATAGGTACTCTAAATAGATTAACTTAAATTCGTATTTTTCTATTCATAGAGTTGAACATTTTCTTTTGTTATCAGGCCTGAAGAAACTGGTCACACTAACAGAAAGGTTAAGTGGTATTGGCTAAAGACAAAAAGCAGCAACAGGCAAGGAAAGATTTGCTATAGCTATCCAAACTGAAACTAAATTTCATCATGGTTTAGAGATTGAAATGGAAGGATAAAGATCCAAATGTCATTCAGATACACCATTTCATCTTTTTGTTAGTTGCCCTGCTTTCAAACTGTTTAAGAGTGAATCTGCAGTTAGTGTAAATTCCTTTTGACTAGAATGCTGCCATGTCAAAAAGTCAGTTATTTTAAATTATTCTCCCTATAAATCAGTGCAGAACTAGTATTTGTTGTACTAAATGAACTGAACACTTCCAACATTTTTATCAGTTTTGAATAAGGCAGATGTTGACAGGATTGAAGGCTTAAAAATGTTTAAGTGAATTACTTTGCAAGGATAGCCAGTTTGTTTCATCGGTTTGCTGGACATTACCCTTGGATTCTGAATTTAAGCTCCTTTATACCCTTTCACAGACACATTAGCATTAGATCATTTCTGCTTTGTCTCTGAAGGTTAACTGATGACAGTCTATGTATTCAAGTGAGTAGGCTACAACCTTCAGATGTATCAGAAATGGGAAACAGAAGGTGAAGGACCACAACTTCCACAGTCTAGTAATTCAGCCCTGCCCTTTCCACCCTGGACCAAAAAAAATTGTCATTGGATTAGAGAACTAGCATCACGCGAGTAAACTAGGTTATTTCTTTTAACGCAAAGGAAAACACATCTACTCGAACTCTGCATTCCTTTTGTGGAAGGATTTTTTTCTTTCTGTGCCACCACTGATAAAATGCATAAAGCCAGCTCCTTGTTTTTCTGGATAGCTGGAAATTTCTCTAGCTTGATTTACAGCTGTATCTACATCCCACAGGTACAGGTACAGGAAGTCATCTAGGCTAGTAAATACTTCTGACCCTACATCAACCTATTCTGAACCTCGATTTTATATCAAAGCTTCTGTACCAACAAGAACAAAAAGGAGACTAGTTCTCAGATTACAGTGTTTGTTTTATTCTTTTCAAAGTGTTCTTACCTGCTTACTTGGCAGTAACAGAGTTGACATGATGCACTGCTCATGGGAGAATGATATTTTTCTTGATATATCATACTTGCATTCCTCTGGGTCTTCCATTTTAGCTAGCACTTTATCAGGTCTTACAGCTATTGGATTTCTTTGTTTTCTGTTGAAATGAGCTTTATACTTGGGAAGTGTGCTAGGGTGGCAGCCCAGGAGAATTGAGTCCCCTGTTCATCCACAGAGTCATATATTTCAAGCTACAGTGAGAGGCATAACCTGAGAGATTGAAAAGGCAGTGTTAACTCTTTCCCACCCTTTCTTTCAAAGTTGGGACTACTTAGCATAAGAATGATGCTAGCTTTGTATGTATGGCTTGCAGAGAAGTCACCTTCTGTCCTCCAGAAAGGGATGAGGAGGAGAACTGGATGGCCCCACTTGGAGTCTGCCCTTGTTCACACTCACAAGTGTCTGGGTTCATGCATTTACACCATCCTTGTCATGCTTCAGCTTTCCTCCTTGACTCCTTGCCATTGTTAGAAGTTAACCCATCTTTCCTTTTGCAAGTTCATTGGGAGCTTGGTTCGATCCACAGGACTTCTTCACCCCACTTTTCTTCCCCAAGAAAAAAATGGATACAAAACAAAATATTTCCTCAAGTGTCGCTGAAAAGTGGTCATCATAATCAGAAGCTGCTTCAACTAACATCCACAATGGCTGATTAACTTATTTTCATAAAGCTAATTTCCCCATTATAATGCAATGCTGCCATATTCACTGATTTTGGTTCAGAGCAGACTGACCCAAGAAGAGTTTCAAACTTATCACAGTTGCTCTGTGTTGACTCTAATACTTTGTTACACACAAAGAGTTAAATCTCCCCTGAAACCACAGTCTTTCTGAAAAGTTAAATGTCTAATTCCCTGTAAAACTGTTTAAAAATAGTTACTAAATTTTAACCATCTATAAAGCAAATTGTATATGTCACATTTCACCAGTGACTCAATCTGGCTGTGTGTGTTTTCATGGTTATGCTTGAACAGTTTCCCCTTTCACCCCTATTCTGCTGCTGTTATTTCCATGTACAATGTGTTACCAACTTTTAAATTCGTAACTCTGGTCTAAAGAAAGCATTCCTTGCATTAAATCTTTAACACATTGGTTCAAAGATTGACTGATTTGCAATATTTTCAACACTATCAAAACAGCAGAGTGACTTTTCTCCAGTTCTTCTTAACCACTGAGCATTATTATCAACCACAGGAAATCCAGTTTCCGCAGTACCACAGACCAAGGTTAGAATTCAAGAGAAAAAAAAAAATTGAGTACAGTATAAAAATTTGTACATCATCATAATCAGTTTATTTTCCCAAATAGAAATATCCTCACAGCTTAACCACAGCTTTGGAAAAGGTACACAGAAAATTGCGCATCAGGATGACAAATATGTCGATTTGTAAATCTGCTTATTGTTATGAGCATGACACCAACGGTAAAATGGGGAAACCTTCATCCTGGATACAAAAGACATATCACATCTGACCTTCAATTACTTTATCATATGACTGGCTGCATTTATTCATACTACTCTCTTGGCCATAAAGGAAGAAGAAGGAAAACAACAATTTTTTTTTCCTTCATATTTTTCTTTTATTTTTATCTTCCAGGAAAGGTCCAGTTAGAATGCAAAGGTAATCTCAAGTTTACGTACCATTTCCACTGTATGTTAAGGCATTTATCAAAAGCAATCTATTACAGGTCAATTAAAGTGTAAATTTTCCATGTAAAATACAGCATAATAGCTTTTCATGGACTACTGAGAAGATGTGCCTTCAGGAACTTAGTGGATTCCGCATCAATGACTCCAGCACATACATGACAAGTTTAATTGTGAACTAATTTATAAAAGGAAAGATTAATGGTCAAAATACAAATACAAGAAAATAACTGATAACATTGCATAATGCCTTCAGAACATGGAAAGACTGAAATTTAGGAGACCAGAAGCTAATTTGTTCTACCTTGTTTACTGTCTCAAAAAAGAATTACATCTCAGAGAAGAAGACTAGTGTCAGTAATATCAATTGTGCAAACTCTTGGAACTTCTTTGGTTTGGTGAAACCTCGCCTAAACCACATGTCTGTTCTTTCAGAGCATTACAAATCCTCTTTCATAACCTATTCCAGACAAATTGTGCCTTTTTGATTCAGTAATATCCTAAGCATAGTATTTGTACCTTTCTCCCCACCATCTGCAGCATACTCGGTGCTCAGTAGAGATCATTCCAAACTCTTAAACACTGCTTAAACTCACGATCAACTCCTGTCATAGAGGTGCCTTTAACTGATGCTGTAGGACTGCCCTGAAACCAAGAAGAAGAGGGCATCTGCATATAAGACCAAGCTGAAGGGCTCTTTTTGCATCATTACCATAGAACTAACCCGAAGAACACTGCAGTCTGAAATCACTGTTCTGCCTGAAGGAAAAATGAACTTAATAAACACATATACCTTAAATTCATAGAAAACATATGAAAATACAGACAAATAAATACAATTTATCTGATTATTTTTTTTTCATAGATTAAAAATGCTTTCCTTTAAGTTAGCTCAAGAATCAAGTCTCTCTATATCATTGTATTTAGCGTTAGGTCATTTATGTTAAATTTGTGAAGACATTAAAGTAAAACCTAAAACATAATAGGAGTTTTAAAAAAAGTTTAGGAAATACTTAATCTGCTAAACACTACTTACAGATTCTCTTGTTGATTCTTCCTTTCCAAATTTCCTAACATCCCCATGGCAAAATCCAGGGACTACCAACACAGGAAAGAAATTGGAAAAAAAATTTACTGCATCTTTAACAATCAGTTGTTTTCCAGATAGAAAGATGGAAGTAGATCAAGAACAAACTAAAGAGTTAAGACCAAGCTGAATATTTTTGCATAAAATAAGTAGGATTCATAGACCTCTGTTTGAAAAGCATTAATTATGAATCTTAATCAGGACTTCTTTTTACATTTCATGAAGGTAATGAGTGTATCTCTCTTCTTGATACTAATTATATATTATGATTATCCTCTTTCCTTCTGTTTGTGGGTGGCAGTGAAGTATGCCTAGTTTTTTTCCCTTGAAATGTTCTTTTATATTATTTTACTGACTGACATATGTTTAAATTATATTTTTAATTTTTTTTTTAACTTAATCCTTCTTTGAAGCATGAATCAGACACTTCTCAATAATTAAGTGATAGTGTTTTCTTAATTTGATCTCAGTTCTGGCTCTGGCACAGATGGCACTGAAATACCACACACAGTTCTAGTAAGTATATTGGTCCTTTACTTCATCTGAACAGCCATAGAAATCCTGTGTTCATATGAACCTAATTTCAGGATACTGAAGAAAAGTCTTAAAAATACAGAATAAAAAATAAGCACTAAGCTAATACTTGTGGTTAAAATATCACAGTAACAATACAGTTTGAAACATGCTTTATTTTGAGTGAAATCATCTGTTTAAGAGTCATAGCTTAAAAATTTGGATCAAGTAATGAAGACTCACGGCAAATTCTCACTTTTTTTTTTTAATGGCATGGCAAGATTTTCAGAATAGGTGATAGTCCCAGAAATGCCACTAAATCCCACTTCAAATATTGCAGATGAGATGTACTGAGCCACTTATTTTAGTTAGGCAAAGGATACTCTTGAATTATTTGAAAAGATGCATATGGACATATTGGTAGTTTATGCCAATAAGAACATCATTAGATGCAATATGCATCAATTACCTTGGTGATATCTTAAGTTCCCTAGATATCAACAGTAACATATCTTACCCTTGCGTTGTGTATATAGATCTTCTTCAACAGTCTGCAGATTCTTGTTTAAAAACACTGCATCCTGACAGATCAAGGTGCCTCCTTCTTCCTTCAGCCTCTCATGATTCATGATTATTCTTGTGTCTGCTGTGGCAGTTTGATTTCAGGTGACTCTTCAGCCAGCCAGATACAAAAATACTGCTTCTAAGGTAGCAGAGCAAGTACACAGCTATGAAATTCTCTGCCACAGGCATAATCTCAAATGCTTGTTTCTCTGAGAGACTGTCTTTCCTTCAGAGATGTCCTGATGCCCAGCTGGACTCCAGGCCTTCTAGAGGCTTTTCCAGAGCTCTCCACTCCCACCTGAAGAGAATTAAATGTAGGACAAGTCATCCTTCTGACCTGTCAAGTTATATCAGTAATCTCTACTCCCTCCTCCTCTGTGCTCCCAAACAGAGAGGGGCTGGTAGGTGTCAGGATAATGCCTTAGCATGGCATCTTGACATCCTGGCCAGGATCCTTCTGCAGCCACAGGAATCCACATCACTTACTTCCAAACTCCAAAGCAAAATTACCTTTTGCCTGCCCTAAGACCTGTTCCCAGAGGCCACGCTGACCTCTCTGGAGACCCTTTTCTTCAACAACTTTCCCAGAGCTGCATTTTCCTTCCTGCTACAATCCCACAGTTTAGAGGCTGGGCAAATCTTTCAGGGTTTATCAGAGCCAGTAACTGTGGTTTTGAAAATCCTTCCTGAACTCTCAGTGTTAAGGGGAGTCATATATTGGAACAAGCTTTGAAGGAATAAATAGCCCCACTACAGTTTTTAAATACATTTCTTCACAGATGCTTTGTTCAGACAAGTTAACTATTTTCTTTTTTTTTATATATATATATACATATA
>WUAM01000431.1:126294297-126316585 GCA_024336885.1 Actenoides hombroni | reverse complement strand
TTTTTTATATATATATATATATATATATATATTATAATTTGATTCTTCCTGATCTGTAATCATCCATAACCACTCTTTCTTGAACTACTTCTCTGCTAATGTTTCTCAAAATGGAAAAGAATATTCCAGATGCCTATCTCATGGTGATTGCATTTAAAGTAGCATCCAAAAGGCATCACCACTTAAGGATATGTTTTAGAAACCCTTATATTGCCATCTGAATATGGCAAAGGAGGTAGTTTTCAGAGGCACTCGTATCTGCCACTAACTGTGCACAGACATGAGTGCAGTAGTTTAAATTACTTGCTGAAATGAAGCATGGAAATATTTTAATTGCCTTTGAGAAGTGTTTGACTCATCCAGCCTATGGAAACCTTTTCCTGGTTTTTTGCTGTCAAGTGTTGGAAAGTTAAGTCACCATATGAGCTATATACAGCTTCATCTGAAAGGTGTAAGGGGACTCAAATGGAGTTCAGAAAATTGTAGAATAATTTAGGTTAAAAGGGACCTTTAAAAGTCATCTGGTCCAAAGCCCCCAGCTTCGTGTCATCTGCAAACTTGCTGAGGGTGCTCTTGATCCCACTCTTCACTGTCTATGAATTCTTCAAAAGAAAATGGCTTTGTAAAGTTTTAACATCACAAACTGTGATAAGATAGAGACAAAACCATCTGAATGCCTATGCTTCCATTTGAACTAAACTATAACTACTGATTTGGTTGACTGTGCTTTTAAAATATGTAACTCTAAATTTTAATTACAGTTGATTGTACTGAAAAGAGAAATAACTCATTACAATTAAATTAGCATATAAACAATTCCTGCTTTTGGCAGACTCAAGCACATATTCTGAAGAAGTTGGTAAAGAACTTATTTCCCTTCATTGTCTTTAGCAATTACAGTGTGGAAAATTTGCTTGCATTTGGCAACGGTATGAAAGACATAACAGGCTTGCCCCTGAAAAACTCATATATGCCCAAACAAGCCACAAGTTTTCCAAATATATTAGCTATTCTGGTACTTCTGTATGCAAATCCTGCTTTACTTGTGCCCTTAAAATCTATAATAACATAGGCATTTACTCCCTAACCCAAACTTTGTCAATACTTTGAGATATGCCACTTCCAGAGGTTTGTATGCTTGGTGGAATTCAATCTTAATGCACCCAGTACTGTCTGTAAAGTGAGAAATATCTCTGGCCTGAGAATGACCCTTCTGGTGAGAGTTTAATTCAAATAACTAAATTCCAAACTTTCAGTTTTTACAGAATTGCATTTTCTGTCAGAAGAAAACAACATTTCACTGAAACAAAATCTTTATGAGGTCTACTTTACAAAGTTGGCCTAATCAGCCTTCTACTGAAAATATTCTGAAAAGCTGATGAAAGTCATTACCATACATACCCTATGGTGTCACCACTAATACAAGCATAACTCATTTAAGATTTCTAAATGCATTTCCATATACCTTCCCATCCTCACTGAAGATCTAAAACAGGCCTATGCATTAGAAGACAGAATGATTGATTTATTTTTATTCTTAGTTATTGCCCAAGCTTAGATATGTTATGGAAAAAAGTCTTATAAAAAAAAAAGGGAAAGCCCTGTTAGTTGTTGCTGAAGTGATTAGATACCTATAATTTTCTCTGAAAATATTACTGAGTCCTGAAAATTAAGTAAATCACATATCTAAAGATTGATACCTGAAATGGTCTTCATTATTCATATTTGCCAAAACACTAATTACTATATCTGGAAGAGTGTTGTAGAAAAGGATTGGTACAAACTTTCCTGACACTATTTTCTGATTTGCTGTCAGTTTGAAAGATGGAGTTTTATGATAGATGGGGTTTTAATCTAATCCAGAACAGCTGTAATTCAACAATATTGAAATTCTGCAGTCAAGTCATGGGATAGCCATGTGACTTCAGTGTCCAATCACACATCAGAAGGACAGCTCTATACTTTGAATGGTAAATATTCCACTTAATTTCTGATCCATTGTTTAGGGTGTCACCATCAGCTATGATTCAAAACCGTTTTTTCTAAAACTGTGTTCTTAAATATACTGTCAGATGAATAAGATTTAGGCAATTAACTTGTAAAAGCTGCAGTACTTCTCTAATTGTCAACAAACTGCTGTATTTGTTAGAAAATTTGTTAATGGTGAGTTATTTGAAAATGTCTTTTTTGTTTGTTTATGGGGTTTTTTTGTTTTTATCCCTACATTACATCACAGCTAGCATGTTTATTAGTAGAAGTCTCCACAAAAAAATCATCAAAATGAGAAACTGATGCTAGTAGGCACTACTTATGATATCCAAGTCAAATACAAACTCTTGGTCTCTGTTAATGTTAAGTATTGACATAGCAATAAACCTGAAACAACATAAATAAAATAGCAAAATAAGGTTAGAAGGATAGTAGCTACATAACCTTCCTAAGCACTTTTTCTTGCCCCTATTCCAAGCACAGTTAAAAACAGTCTGTTTCTTGCCATCTTCTTCAGCTCCAGAAAACAAACTACTACTGCCCTGCTCAGTGAATTAATGTAGACACTAGCAAGTTACAAAACAAACACACATATATTCAGAAATAATGCAATGGCTTTAAGATTTAGGAAAAAGTGCCTAAAGGGACCTCATCTCACCAGTTTGAAAAGCTGCTTCTCTGAAGACTAATTCTGGGGCATTTCACAAGTAGATATCATGCACAAATACCCCTTCAGTGATATCACTTCAGGTAGAAGTTGTCTTGATTCATTATACAAAATCTTTCCAAGACACATCAGTGCTTATGTTAATAGAAACCAGAAGTTCGCATTTAATCTCCTGTTTAATTATTCAGCTAACAGAGAACAGAAACACTTTTTAACTTCCAGATTACTGAATCTATCACTACTCAGTGGTGACTTTGGAGCATGATGGGGTTGCCCACTAGATGCACTTTGGATATCATTTGTAGTGCCTACTTACATCAGCTTCTCATTTTAAAGGTGAAGTGAAACGAAGGGTTAAGATACAAACTGAACCTTGATTATTTGTTAAAAGCATAAAACCTTATTGCCTCCTTACATTATTTTTATTTGGACACTCCAAAATCCAAATTTTTCTCTGAAAACCTCTTTTCAATGAGTGTTGAAGTCATTAACTTTTTGTTAAGATGTTTTTTAGCATCTAGGAAACTAGTGGGAGACAAATGTCTTTAGGGAAACCTTATTTTCTTCTTAGAAAGATTTTCTTATTCACTGCAGTCTGATTTGAAATCTGCAATCCAACACCCAGCTGAGTCTTTTCAAATGAGCAACTGCTATTTCACTGTAATTAGTGTGGCAATAAAATATCGGTCATGACTCAAGCAGTTTAGGCTTGCATAACAAAATAGGAGTAAAGCACTACAAGACTTTTGCTTGTCATCTGAATGGGCTACATTGTTTATCCTGAGGGCAACAGATTGTATGGGATTGCTAGAGATCCTTTCATTTTTCGTTCATGTGTCAGATGACAGCAGTGAACAGGATGATGTAAAGTCAGTCATGCTTTATGTGCATCATTCGCTGGGACCACACACAGCACTAGTTTTAGACAGCACACAGATCCATCTCTTGGCTGGGGCAAGTTATAAACTTACAATGGTCATAGCAAATCAGATTGTAGATCCATCTAAGGTGGAATTACCAAAAAAGACAGTTCCAGAGGCTGTTTAGGTGACATTGAGGTGTTGAGGCTGTTTAGGTCAAACTGACAGCATGGCTAAACTTGGAGCTCAGGCATGGTCTCATGCATCAAACTTGTACAGTGAGAACATCTTTTGCAATTGTGTAGTTATATGCAGCATCTGTTGATGCCTCTGAGCATAGTATGTCCCCTCTCCCTTCCCACCCCCACCCCAAGAAAGGAAGAAAGGAGAAATGCCAGGTCTAGGAATTCAGTAGTAAAGGGCAATAGAAATCAAGCATGATGGTTAACCTGAAACCTGAGACCTGGAAATTCAGAGTACCCATGGTACAATCCAATTGGTAAGAAATACCTATCCTAAAAAGCTGAAAGACTAACATTTTCCTGGAAAACAGAACTGTGGCTGTAGAGCATAAGCTCTGCAACGGAAATTATTCAGACTATACTTCCTCAGCATGATTGATTTCTGCAGGCAAAGCACAGTGGAGCATACAGGAAGACTTCTTTTAGTGAAGCACACTGGTTGTTCAATCATGGAAAGCAACTAATGATATTGAAGGCTCCAGAACACAGAAAAAAAACCACTACAGCTGAAGGCAAAAATAAATCTAGTGCTGTATCTGGATCATAAGCAAGAATCAGTACCCAAAGGCAGATGGTAAATTAATGCTCTTTACTCAGAGTGTTTGGAAGAAAATTCCTCCAGCCACACTTGTGGGCAACAGCGTAATTTGTTCTTTTCACGACCATGCAAAGCTGAATTAGTCTGGAGCGGTGACTTCAGTATCCTTATGAGGAACCACTGGAATCAGAATCAGCTCAAATTATTCCAATAAAATTTGCTGGATAGAGCAAATTAATAGCAGAGTCCTGAGCAAGGAATAAGGTGGCACTGTTTATGTCAGGTTGTTCCCTTTTTATTTGACAAGAAACAACCCCCAACAAAAAGCTATGATGATTTGACTATTCTGCGTTTTTGGGTAGTAATGTTTTCCATAGGTCATTTTTCATTTGTTTCAAACTATGGTTTCTTCTTCACTAGCATCTGAACCATTCAATGTTGCCAAAGGAAGTATGCCAAACTGTACACTGGAATAGTTGTGTACACTTAAAATGCAATACATGGAGATTTCAGAGGATTTTCTTATATTAATTAGATCAGACCTTACATATAGTCAGAACTGTTTGAAACGCTAATGTTTTCTGAGAAGCACAAGCAACAACAACAACAACAAAATCAAACAAGGTGAATCAGATATTCTGTCAGATCAACAATATATCAAGAAGTATTTCCAAATATTACTTCCAGTGTCTGCAAAACTTACTGGCAACTTGACTGGTACAAAACCATTTTATATGCAAACAAGCAAGATTAAAAGAGAATCTAAATGACCATTGTCACATTCATCACTGAACTTCAGAAAGCTGGTAATCAAACATCACATCAAATAATCCTTAGATATAGGGCTGAGGAGAAGTAGATATACTTTAGATGCATTTTGTAGCTCAGTAAGGGAGTGGCAGCTGTAACCTTTAAAAAAATAGTGTGAACCTTTTGCTGCCACCGTATATTACACAGACAGGTTCTTTCTGTCCTGCTCAAATCACTGTTTGTTTCATTACTTTTGATCCTGAGGTAAACTGTTGAGAAATAATCAGTGTCATTGACCCTTGTTTGATTAACTCTATTCTTCAGTGGTCTCTGAGGTTAATACCAGTTTTATTGCCTTTTTACTGGATAACTTTATTGAATGTCATGGTGCAGCACTAAAAGCTGTTGACTGAAAGAAACACCACCTGCAATAGCCTATATGGAAACAGAACTCCAGAGGATTTGCAGAAACCTGCTTACATTTCTTCAGATTATTCAGGAAAAAAGAACAATTATAGCACATCACCCTGTGGAGAGAGTCTTGTGACAGTCAAACAGAAAGAGATAACAATATCTGCTCAAGAGTTATTAACAAAAACATACCCTACTATTTAATATCCTGCAGTCCTCATACTCGTGTTTATTTCTAATGCAAATTGATACAAATTCTTTCCTGATGCCTTAAAACTTACTAACTTTCAATATTGCAGAGGCCAAATGGGAACACTGGTATGCTACTGTGTCACCACTTCTTTTGAAGCACTGAGCTTCCCAAGAAATTACAGCAATAATTCAGTGTCAGGGCCCTTCCAAAGCCATTTTACAGCCCAACAATCAGAAGATGTGAGTTCCTACCTATCATTACAGAATGATATGAGCCATAAACCATATGCAAGCAATTTTTGAAATTAAGATATTTTTTATTTAAAAAATCCACACAACTGTAGGCTTTTGCCATTGACACAGCACACAAAACTGGAAGAATGCACACTGAATTGCAAATACAAAGCGTTCACATTAGTATAATCTTGCAGATTAACAGGGTAGTCACAGGGGTTACTGGAAACCAAAGCAAGTGAGGGGGTGAGGAGGGGCAAGAGCATATTGCAAGGATCATTTAATATAGAGGAAGTGACAGAATAACTGAATCATAGAATGTTAGGGGTTGGAAAGGACCTCTGGAGATCATCTAGTCCAACCCCACTGCCAAAGCAGGTTCTCCTAGAGCAGGTTGCCCAAGATTGTGTCCTTGGTGGTTTTGAAAGTCTCCAGAGAAGGAGACTCCACAGCCTCTCTGGGCAGCCTGTTTGGGTGCTCCATCTCTCTCACAGGAAAGTTTTTCCTTATGTTGAGGTGGAACGCCCTGTGTTCCAATTTGTGCCCATTGCCCCTTATCATACCACTGGCGACAGTCTGGCTCCATCCTTTTGACACCTGGCCTTTAGGTATTGATCAGCATTTAGAAGATCCCCTCAGTCTTCTCCAGGGTAAACAGCCCCAGGGCTCTCAAGATTTTTTGGTAACAGAGATGTTTCAGTCCCCTAAGCATCTTTGTAGCCCTCCGTTGGACTCTCTCCAGTAGTTCCCTGTCCCTCTTGAATGGGGAAAGCCCAGAACTGAACACAATAATCCAGATGTGGCCTCTCTAGGGAAGACTAGAGGGGAAAACCTACCTTGACTTGCTCACCACATTTTTAATCATAGAATGGTTTGGGTTGGAAGGGATCCTTCGAGCTCATTAAGGAATAGTATCAGAAGTCAGCTCTGTTACATTAGTATGTTCCTAGTTTAATGTGTGAAATGTATTTAGTCTAACAAAGTTGCACAGGAGTACAGGGTGGTAATGCAGATTAGCACCTAAATGTTTCTTACCCTACCAGAACATATGGTATTTTCTGAATATGCTAATCTCAGTAAAATGAGAGGCAAAGAAAGAAAGAAAAGAAAGTCACCAGCTAATGAGTTACATCCTTCTTTATTAAGGATTATATTTTATATATATATATTATAAGGATATATAAGTGGGACACCATCTGTCTCAAGCAAGTAGCCAAAGAGCCAACAATTTGCTTTTGCAAGTCTTTGCTGTCTGAAGGACCAGGCAACACCACAACAGACAGGCAGCTCCATTCAGGCTGACAGCAGCTCATCGTACTTTGCTAAATTACATTTCTTCCCTTAACAGCAGTAGAATTAGCCAGCAGCCTGCACATCTGACATAGCTAGCTCAGTAGGATCACCATTTTTAGCGTGGAGAAAGTGCACTTGAAGTGTATTAGCAGTGCTTAAGAGTAGTGCCTGAACATCTGCTCCTTACAGTCTTTTTTCTATCTTTGTGCACATTCAACTGAAAAGAGCAGGTAAATTTGATTCAGAAGCCTGAACTTCACTGTCAAAACCAATTTTTTCTAACCTCTGTGTATACTCCAACTACTTCAAAATGACAATGTACTAAGTAAACAAAAGCTTTTAGCACAAAAGCATTACACAAGTGCATGTTACTCACATATGTATTGGCACGTATATGTAAAACATATCAGCATGTATATGTACATATGTTACTACTAGCAAACTTGTTGCTTCAGAAGCTATTAAAACTCTTTACAAACAGCAAAGAGGCAACTAAAGTGACAAAGAAGTTTAAAAACATCAACTCATTGGAAGCAGTTTTTATTTTCAGTAAAAGCTTTAACTAACAATTATCTTTGTTGATAGAACTGTAAAGCATTTCCTACCTCATCTGACAGTTATATACTACCACATACACATTTATATAATGATAATTTTGAGTTTGAAGTAGAAAGGACACTATCCCTTTCCTACAAAGTACCGAAGCCAGTAGAAGAAACACTCTCAGCAGAAGACTTTAAACACACTAAACTCAGATGCTCAATTTATTTTGAATACTCTAGTTTATAGTAAAAGTTCCACAAAAAGAACATACCTATCACACATGAAAAATAAGACAAAAATCAGTCTTTAGGTTTTCACTCTACAATAGTGCTACTCACCAAACATACAGAAATTCAAGAATTAGCAAGCTTCTCTACCATCTCATTCTAACTTTACCCTCAAGAGAAAAGGGGAAAAAACAAACGAACTTGTTTTACCTTGCTCTGGCTTTTATACTTCTCCTGGCAATTCCTACCTGCTGCATCATGCTGGCTGGGTGTGTCGGAACCCTGAGGGTTCTGATTGTCTTAACAGCCCTGAGCAACTCCACCTGGTTACCTCTGCCTCCCCACCCACAGCCCTGAGGTGATATTTAAGCTCATCCTAAGGCCTTCAGTTTGAAGTTGTTAGATTATGGTTTTGTTTCTATTCTTGCTTCCACTGCTTGGGATGTTCCTTTATAGGATGTTATCTCTTGCTGTAGCTCTGCTTTCAAGGTAAGAGATTGCAAAGTTTTTTGTTTAGTTTGGGGTTTTTTTTAATTATTTTTATTGAAGGAAACCTCTAAATCTAGAGAAGATTGACTGCAGTTAAATTTTTTACATTGTTTGAGAGGGAAAGGAATACAGTGCTGCAAAATAGAGGAAAATGTGCTGTTGCTCTCTCCCTGTAAGCTCAGTTATGTTTGAATTTGCTGTTATGTACTTTAGTCAGAATAGGTATTTTTCACTGTTTAATAATAGGATTTTGGAGTCTTGTCTTCTTGATGTCTCTCTGAGAAGGAAATGAACAGGGTTCCTGTAATCTTCTAAAGCTACTTGTTCTCCACCACTCTTTGATTGCACTAGTCTGCCATTTCAACTAGAAGTTGATGTAATTTGCAGATAAACTCATTTTCTTGCCTTTAGATCTGGGCTGGTAGCTTGGTCAAGTTTTCAAAATAATGTGGCTTTGTGATTTCATGGTCATCAGTATCTTATGATCAGAAGATGCTGGTTAAGTGGGGGCAAAAGAGTTTAGCTTCTGGTAAAAGTAGGGATGCTACTGATTCAGCAAAAAATGGCATTCGTGGTGTGGAAAGGATTTAAAGGGCTGTAGTAAAGCTTGTGGTGTGTGTTTTAGGTAATGGGGTTATAGCTGTACTTTTAAGAAGTGATGGTATATTCTGGTTTGTAATTCATTTACTATTTTGGAAAGTATGTGCATTCTGTTCTGCAATTATTACCAGCTTTTAGAAAAGCTAATTTTGAATCTTGTGATTCAGAGTGAGTATGCTCTACGAGGGGACCTACTGACAGTCACTGCTGATGCAGTGAAAAACTCAATAACCAAAGTTATTAAGCAGGCATTCCTTATTTTGTGGCGCTGGACACACAGGGGATCACTCCTCTAAATGTGCACACCAATACAAGCTGGGTATACAGTTTATATGCAGACTAAACATACATATTCACTATATTTCTTAGACAGGGCAGTCTTATACTAATGAGTTCCTAGAATTCATTTACATAGTCTGAGCATGTGTAATAAAATTAGGGTTAGGGTCTTTTCTCCCCTCGATGGTCTTCCATGACCTCTGGTGGCCATTTACTTCATCTTCTCTTCATCACTGTGTTGTTTTAATGACTTAAAGCCGAAAATCCTTGTTTTTGCCGGTTCTTGTCTTCTCAGTATGCTCAGGCACCTCAAGACATCTTGTTGTCCTGTTCCTGGACATAATCACTATCCACAAGGTTATGAATTTCAATGTCCCAACTATGCAACTACACACCTATTGTTCTTACTTATTCAAAGATTAGTAAGACACTGCCAGACATCCCGTCTCCTGCTTTCACTGCTGCTGTGCTAGGCGTCCCCCATGCCTATGCACCTGGCATCCTGGATAGATGAGATATAGAGTAAATACACATGTCAGAGTATTAAACTACTGTTTATTTTGGCATACAAAGTTGAAAGTCCAGTGGTGCATTAGGTAGTCATATATGGTATCCAATTAGTATCAATTTGGAGCCAGGATCTTATCCTGATTTTTATCATGGGAACTGTAGCAACAAGTGCTAACACTAAGGGTAATAACAAAAAAAAAAAAATAAAAAATCACCTCCTAAGGAGATTCAACTTTAGATCTGCTGACAGACAGGGAGATCTGGGAACTGTGAGGATACTCCAATGTGGTTTACTATGTACAAAACTAGGTGGGGGACAATGTGAGGCAAGGTAGCTGTATTCACTGTAAGCATAGTCTGCAAATAGCAAATGTTGTTGGAAACAGTCTGGGGAAAAAAAAAAAACCTGAGTCTGTTGTTGGGGGATTGAAGACCAGAGAAGGTTGAACCAGTGTATGCCTACACTGTACTATGGAGGAGTCTAGGTATCTCTTTCTCATCTTTTGTGCCCAGAAATCACAAGAAACAAAAAGATAATGGGGGATGGAAGGGGACCCCAAACCACCAAATACCATACCCATATGTTTGGGATTGGGTGGTAGGGAGTGTTTTGTTGTACTGTGAAATGTTATTTCCTGGCATTTGGAGCTACCCAGTGCATCACTAGTTTTTATTTTATATGCTAGCACAAATACTAGTTGAGTATCTTGACATGCTTATTTTCTCTAGGCAAAGCTAAAATGGGGTATAAAGGAATGCCCTTCCATCACCTTTCCCTGAACTGAACTCTTTTAACAATCCAGCTCAGATACATTATAAGTCAACAGCTTTTATTTTCCTCCTTTGTCTTAGTTTTTAACGTGGTTCAAACCTTGTGCTTTCTGCTGGCCTTTTGGTCTGTAGAGTGTCGTTGAGGATGAGTTTATTGGAGAGGAGGACACAAGTCTAGAGCTCTTTCCAGACTGCAACTTTACTCAATACCCCCATCTTTCATGATTTCCCACAGCTCTAAATCTATTTACATTCTTGTCCCTTACTGTCTGTCACTTTCCTGACAATTCAACCATTTTATGAGTTTCTTCCAGAGGCAAAAAAGTACTTTGTCTACAATGCATTTTACACCTGAAGCTCCTCATATAATATATCAAATGTCAAGAAGAATATTACTTGCACTGAAGTGCTGGACCTTAAAAGTATTTCAGCTGCAATCTTGACAAGTTGAAAGTTTATTAAAGCAAGTTTGTATATGACAGAAAGTTAATTTAATCTATGCTCTGCTTAATGCCTTCCTCCAGTGATGCCTCTCAAATGCCTGGTGAATGCTATCTTCTTGTTTACTGCCTCTAACAAAATAGAGAGCTGTTAACCTGGATTAGTAGCTCTACCTCTGGACTAGCACAGCTGAGAAGAATTCTAATGCCTGATTTTAACAGTCTGCACATGCTGCCTGAGGTACCTTTGTTTCATCACTTTGGAGGTGAATACTCTTCAGTGCAGTCATTTATACAAGTTGAGAAACAAGGGGAGGTCCCAGGGTCAGAGTTGTGCAGTCTTGATGTAGGCTGCCAGTTGTCATGGTTAGAGCGTAAAGCTTTAACTCTGAATCCATGTGAAACAGCAACCTGATGAGAATATAGGGCCAGAGTATTTTTTTTTTTTCAGAGGAAATGAAGGGAGAAATTCATAATCTAATCCTGTTTTCTTGGAGAAGTGGAGGGATGCATAAATATAAAATATTACTCTAAACATTCTCCATAACAGTTCTTTGTGTGCAAAATAACCATTTAAAATGAAAAGTTTGGCTTGTTTATTGCACCCATGTTACATTGGCAATAGTTCCTTAAAGAAAAGTTTTTGCAGCAGATGATATACATGATAAATTCAGTGAAATATTTATTTTGTGCCCCTATATCTTTAAAAATGCTTCCAAACAAACATAAAACAATAACATATTTAAAGTAGGCTTAATATTTTCAGTGTTCCTATATTGAGTAAACATCATGATTTCATCAGTTTTGGAACTAATATTTCAAAGAAAGAATAGAATGTGAGGAAAAGTATTATTTCTTATTAAAAATTCTACAATTTAAAAGGTTTAGAACTTTCATTTGAAATGGAGCAACACTAGTTAATAATTATGTGGGCACACAGTAAGATTAATTTTTGCAAGATAATGTATTAGTACTGCTCACACAAGGTATTCCATCAGATAAAATTCAGTGACAAAGAGCGTTTTGTAAATATTTGGAAAGACACACATTCATAAAATAAACCTTTATTGAACAAATTATTTGTAAACAGAAAGAAATTGCAAGTATTGCTCAGCAGCTCCTGCATCTGAGATTGGTAAATTAAAGGGCTTGACCTTTCAAAAGGGTGATAATTTTTCTAAAATGTATCCTTCCTACCATCATATTATTCTTTTACTTACACTTCCTCTTTTAGCTGCAAATCATAGAAAGTTTTGGGTTGGAAGGGACCTTTAAAAAAATCACCTAATTCCCCCTTCCTGCAGTGATCAGGGACATCTTCAACTAGTTCTTGTATGTATTAGTTTAGAAACCTCTTTGATGCAATTCAACATGAAAAAATGTACATAATTATCTTTTTTGTAGTTTACTGTGAGTTCATCTTTTGGCTTCAGTGCTATAAGATCTCTCAGGTTGATATTTTTAACCAACATATAATAATTAGGCCTGTTGAGTATGGTGTTAAAACTTTCAATTCAGAAGCTATGCAGGTAGGTGGAGAGGAAGCAAATATGACCATACACTCCTGTGTTAATCACATACCCTGAACCACACAGCTTTTTTTGCTATAAAGTGTTTTCTGGGTGCAAAAAGAAACAGAGATGAACAATAGCTTGCTTGGCAGAGGAATAAGGAATACTCTTTTTCAGCTACATATAGGTTATGATGTGAAAATGTATTCCTTTTTGTATATTTAGCAGGAACATGTGTTTATAATCTGTGTCCAAGGGAGAGGACAAGTGAAATAGAAGCAGATGCCCCAGGATGTTAACGTAGTAATGCACAGCCCAGGAGCTTGGATCTCTTCCTGAATACTATAGTATTAAGCTGGAAGGGGACTTGAAATCAAAGGTGAAATGAAATCTGACTGTGCAAGCTGTGCAGCTAGCACACAAGGTAATGAAGGCCCTTGTCAAATTAGATAATGCTGATACCATTTCATTTGGTCCTGGAACACATTTTGCAACTGCTATTCGCATGATGTTACCTGATTTCACTCCACTCTGTATCCAAATCAGGAAATGAGTATCAGTTATATGTATTTTGTGCACACATGGTGTTAAGTAGGTGCAAGTAGCTGGTCCATTATTCTGTCCTGAATTGAAACTGCAGCAGTTCTGAGAGCAAAACTTGGGAAAGTGCTCTAACTGCTGGGCTGTGGAACTGGTCACTCATTAGTTTTGTGTTTTCTTTCTTTGTCAGACAATGGCAGGTTAGATGGAAAGTGTCTCTTGTCTTTCATCCCTAATCTTCCTTCCTTCTATATGTCTCTGCAGCTGTACGCAATAGTACCTGGAACATTATGATTCATGTGATAGGGAACAAGCAGGACTGACTGGGTATGGGAGTAGCAGAGCAAATGGTGGAGGAAGGGCTGTAGCACTTTTGTGTATTGGCGTTCATCACCTTAGGACACCCGCTTCAGGAGAGGGGACAATGGGTAAATCCAAATGACTCACCTAGGTGAGACACAATGACAGGCTAAAATCCCTGTGAACTCAACCACAGTGGTGCAAACCACATCCAAATCCAGCATGTTTTTACCATCTTTTACCACCTTAATCAGGACTGGAGAGCTGTCACCCAGGCCATCACATGACATCATGGCCAAATCTCCAGGAGTCATGTCTCTTGACTGGATGCCAGGCATCCTCTGAAATGCACGTTTTTGTAGTTCTTGTGAGCTTGCAGGTATGATAGTAAGCATGTGAGTGAAGTTGGCTGGAGTTTACAATTAAGTGTCCTTCTCTGGTAATTTTGCTACAGTGTAGCAATATCATGTCCCACGTAACCATAAACAAAGAATAAACTAGTTTACAGATAACTAGGTATGGAAGTGAGAAAAATGAGTGTAGATTTCAGTATGTGAAGAGGAAAAATTAAGCCTGCTTTCTTACTTCGGTACTCTGGTCTCACGATAAACTTATAGTTAAGAGAGATGCTTGAGCCGCTACATTGAAGACTGTTTGGGGAGTGAATTTTCTTTCTAATTGCGTTAGGTACAGGAAGAGAATCCCAAGGAGAGAAGTGCAGTTTAGTCTATAGCTGAATAAAGACAGGATTTTAGACAGCATTCCTCAGTGAGGAATCTAATATGTACAGGACTGATTTAAAGCACCTTTCCTCTCCTTGTGCTGCTCTGGATGCCATGTGAAGGTGTCCAACACTCTATACAGTGTGGAGAGGTTTAACAGAAGCTTCTGGTCTCCATTTTAGCTACAAATGCTTTAAAATGGGGCATTGGGTTTCTAGGTTCTTGGATCTGGCCTTGAGTCCTCTTGAGCAGCCTATTCATACCACTCCAGAGTGATCTTCCAGAGGGATAGCTGACTGGGCAGTGGCCAAGCCATTTAACCTAATTCTATGCATTTCAGGTGCCTTCCACTTCAAATACATCACACTAATTTCACATGATAGTTCATCTGTAACTATTTGGTAAGAATTCTCTAAAACATCTTCTGTGTGTTGGGGATTCAACAGAAATGAATTATGATCCCCTAGAGATATTAATCCTGTTAAACTGAGTCAACATACTAACAAATGACAGGAAGCTGAGAAAACAGTCTCCTAAAAAGCCCCAGTGAAGGATGAAACTTTGGAGGTTTTCTTCTTGAATAATCATTTAACAACAGAAGAGAATAACTTATATGGGTGTAATTATTTCCATTCCCTGTCTTTATCTGTTGCCAGAAAAAGAGTAATTAAATCAGAATAAGACTTCCTCCTGATATGACAACTACATAACAGCTTACAGTGTTACTTTTAATGGCTTGCAGATAGATTACATAACAGAGGCAAAGCTCATTCAGCTATACCTGAAGGTGTCTTAATGATGCCTTCCAATGCTGCCACAGCTAGGATCCTTTGCCTTATAGGAAGGGTATGTCTTTTTCCTGTTAAACAATAGTTATGCATGCTATGGGAAAATACAGTTCCTGTAGCATTTATAAAATTTGGATCCATCACTCAAAATTTGTGACAAAAGAGGAAGACAGATATATCTGGGGATTTGGGAATCCCTTTTCCCACATTACCATGCTTGATCATGTCTGAATAAAATTCATTTGGAAAAACTCAAATTCATAATGCAACATTTAAAAAAAAAAGGAGGGGGGGGAAGAGGGTTGGCATTTGATAAATTGTAGTGCTTTAAACTGATGTCATTAGAAGTTTAGAAACTAGATTTGTCATAAGTTGGAAGGTAAATTTGAGAATCACATTTCTGTCTTTAAAAATTCACTTTCCCCTTGTTCTAGGAAAAGAGATTGAATACATGTCAAAATGCTCTCAAAATATTACCATTCACATTTAAATGACTTTTTTTTACTGTGTTAATATTTTTATCTTACTATTGTTTATTTACCTTTATGTTGCCCTGCCTGTCATAACACTTGAGTATGCAATAAATTCTACCAAATTCTTTTGCTGATAGCAAAATTGTTGAAAAAGCACTTGAGAGCAGTGGAACAGGGTGGCGAAGAAAAAATAATTTCAAGTTAGTCACCACATAGTCATACCTAAGTATTGTATCTGTGGCATCTTCCAATAGATACCTGGATTTAAAAAGCAAGCAGCCAAAACCCTAAAGATCCATTCAAAGCCAACATGCAACTCAAAAAAGCACCACTGAATTTATATATTATAAACTATTTGTTGGACTCTCATTAAGCAGATTTCAAGTATGGATTGTCATGCGAGAGTTTATCATTTCTGTGGTAGCTACAGTTTTCATTAAAAATCTGTGGAATATCAAAAGCCAAAACTGTGAGAGTTTCTTTACTTGTATATTCTTACGGGAAGTAATTTTACTACTTCTAGAGTTCCAAGCTACTGTGAATAATATTTTTTTAAGCATGCTTTTAATTAGCTAAAAATAGGGGGAAAAGGAAACCACCATCAAGATACAAACTATAAACCCAACCATCACCTTGTCAAATATTTTCAGAGCTACTGAAGCATCTTTAACTCTTTATAACAAATGCCAGGGGGAGTTCAAGCTGTGGCTGCTGTGGTGGTTTTAGTTATCCTTACTATATTTCAGTAGGTATTGTACCATATACTGTATTGGATGTACACATCAAAAATTTATTTAATAGGGAGATATTTAGTGGTTAAAGCAGACAACTGGAAGCAAGGAGTGATAATTTTGTTACTGGATCTGCTGCTGAAGAGAATTTTGCCCCAACATGTTAAAAATCTCTTATTTCCCACCTTGCCTCCCAGCCTTCTATGCTTGAGCTCCTAGTCCTGTGGTGGTTTTATTGTAACAGATTTGAACCCAGGCCACTTTGAAATTTGTTTTCTTTAGTTACTTTATGTAAATAGAGATAATTATAGATACCGTTGTATAGGCATTAGACAATGTATTCAGTAATTATTATGAGAAGCACAGATGCTACAGTTCTGTGGACAACATAAAATCAAAGAAAGGCCACCTATCTCTCAGGAGTCAGAACATTTATTTCCTAGAAGTATATTTTTGCTTAAAGCTTTGAGTGGTATAATAAACCGGAATTAATCTTGAATTACTGAAATTGCACTAAGTAGGCTTAATACTCATTTGCCAAGGAAATGGGATTGTGGTTGTTCATTGTACATAGCCACCATACTCAACACAATCCCTGTGTCTCTGAATCACTGATACTTACCAGACCAAAAGCAATGGTGTGAGACTGCAGCTTTCTGCAAATAATTAAATGTCTTTGCGGGTTGAGAGCTCTTCTTTGAATGTGAGCAAAGTGATTCATATGCTAATTACTTATGCTTCTCTGAGTGTTAATGTCAAAGTATGGGGGGAAGGGGTGGGGAGGAGTTTTTAAAACAGGTAATGGAAAATATGGAAAATGTAAAGCCATGATTGTACAACATGCAAGGACATGCAAGTTTCCTCTGTGCAGAGAACCTCTGCAAGGTCTAAGCACTGACTAAAGTCTTACTGAAGCACTTTGAAATGAGTTTTAAAGTAGGACGTGATAAGCTATGGATGGGGCTCTCTACAGTGAGATCAATCAAGGAGACTTATTTCAGAATTTCTCTTGCACAAGTTCAGCTTACAGTGAGAGGTCAAGCTCTATATATTAAAGGACAGGCAATCCTCAGCTCCATGGTGAAACTACTGGAAGACAACCACTGTGGCCAGTTGTGATTCTACCTATGTGCGTTAACATCTTGTCTTCTGACACAAATCCATTTTCATCTTTCTCCCCCTCAGCTCACTCCCTACCCAAATAACGTATCAGACTTGCATGTCTTGTCAGCCTGTATCAGTCATATTGCATTACATGGGCAGTCCAATGCTGCTGATATAACCTGACACAATTTGCCAAGTGATTTCTTGGCAGAAAAGGTAAAGATAAAAAGTGTAATTATTTCCATTAATAGAAATGTCTGTTGGGTAAGTGTTATGAAACAAACTCGCAGGAACTTGTTTCCAAGGCATTAGTGAAGGAAACACAGAAACGTGGCTTTTCAAAACATTAGCTAATATTTTGACCATTTCCAAGCTTCTAAGACATAACTTTTCAAATTGACTATATAAATAATGAGAGTGCTTTGATTAGATTTTTTTCTTTTTCATTACCAAGAAAACACATGCAGAAAACATATGGGCACATCTCATACTGAATAAAGATTATGCAAATTCTGTAAAGAATTATAAAAATATTTTCAATTATGATTTCAGATTTTTACTTGTTCAAATTTTATTTTTTTGTCAACAACTTTGCAGTGAAATTATGTACAATCTTTTAAGGTTTCCTCCATTTACATCTGATAAGGTTTTAGAGCAAGCAGATTTTATTGACATGCTAAAGTATAGTCACAGCGCTGAACATTGCTCAAGAGGAGTAAATTACCCACACTAACTTACAGGTGTTACACCAGTTAAATAGCTTAGGATTGTAAGCTTCTATATGAAAGGCTGAAGTATTTTTTTATTCCCAGTAACTTGATGTCAGATCCCTTTTCCAGAAGGCAGAGACAGTAACTGTTATTAACAGGTAACTTAGTGTTATCCAGAGTCACAGGACACTGACTTTCATGATGTAAAGGTGTATTGATATGCTGTAATAGTGCTCAGGTCTGAGTTTGGGGTGGTATATACTCCATGTCTGCAGACAGCAACATGGCTTGAAGCCTCCACTTTTAATATGCCCTTCTTTCCCCACCATTTACCCATGGCAGCTCATAATCCACCTACTGCTTCTTTCTAGTTCAGCTTACTTTTACCTACATCAGAAAGGGAGTAGGGGATGAACCACTGATTCGATATGTAAGCAGAAAATGAGGAAACGTAGGCAAACACCTAAAAGGAAATTTGGGTAGGACAGAACTCTTTAATTAGCAATATATGCTACAACAGGTAAGAAGATTTACTACCAGTTGTATTGTATTAAACATTGAGAGATCAGTGTTGTGTACTCTATAGCATATGTAGAAATCATTCAAAGAAATTAATTCTCAGTCTTTTCCTTGAGGTTTAGTATTTATTGCTTCTAACTCTACTCCCTCTACAACATAAGCTACAATAAAAGCAAATGCTACTGCTTTTATAGAATGTGTCAGGAACTTTTCAATGATTAAGCATACTTAAAATTATTATTCAAATGTAATGCTAGGAGGAAACTAAAAATAAAATAAAACAAAGATAAAAGTAGGGAATAACTTAAATCAGCTAACCCCAAAGTGTTAGGTTCTGTTTCTTTTTGTGTTTTGATGGCAGGTAAAATAAATTAATAAATGAACTAACAGGCTTAGCCCTGATTCTGTGTAACTGCTTGAACATGCCAGGGGACACAAGGGTATAGATACATTAACAAGATACACCCCCAGGAAAGGTGGTAATGGGAACATTTCACCCTCTTCACCAGCCTTCATAGCAGTCGGCCATTAATTTTTCTATTGTACATTCTCATTCCTAGAACCATTCCAAATCCTTCCTAATGTGCTTTTATAAACTAATGTGCTTTTAACAACTTTGTTTTCAGTCCTTTCTCTGAGGTTTGAGTTCTTCCAAAGCCCAGTGCAATGCATCCTATTTCAATTTATAGAAAGGGACATTTTTTAAAATTTTTATTTTGTTTAGTCAAATAATTAGACATATCCTTGATAAGAAATAAATTGTAATAGTAGTTCTGGTTATGCTATAGATTTATGTAATTATAAACTGAAGCTTGAGTAGGAAACTTGCAGATGAAGGGCGACTAAACTGGCAATGTGACTTTCAATTAGGTAAAGTGTGTTTATCATGTGAACCACAGGTAACCCTAGTAAATTATAAGATAGTGAAAAGAAAGATGTGATAGTCTACGTACTGCATTATGCTTGATGCAGAGTAAATAATAAAAGTTGAGGAAAATTAAGCAAAAGTGCCAGTGTTGTGTAATTCACAGAATCCCAGCATGGTAGGAATTGGAAGGGCCCTCTGGAGATCATCTTGTCCAACCCCTCTGACAAATTCAGATCACTAAATGAAAGATTTTGAAATCTTATGTAGGCACATAGGAAAGGGAGGCTTTTTTCCAGATTTTTTTTATTTTTATTTTTTCCTCAGGATATCACATTATCAAATGTATCTTCAGAGGTAGGGGTCAGGCTCAATTCTGAAATGTCAAGCAAGGTGACTGGTAGGAAGATTTGCAAAGGCATCAGCATGCAGGCAAGCTTTGTCACATTAATTCTGCTGTTGGGAATTTAATACATGTATTAGGAATGTGTATTTACAAATATAGGTGCAGTGACTGTTCTGGTTGCAAGCAGCTGAGGGAGGCTCAGCTTTGTATCTGATTCAATGCTAAGCACATTGTTAGCAGTTCAATATCTAAACTATGATCATATTTCCCCAACCTGCTTCACTTTTCACTGAAGTGATGTTCGCAACACTCAGATGGTGACACTGAAGTGTTTTGCCTTTTTCCTCTTTTTTTTTTCTTTCCTTTTATTTTTTTTTTTAATTATTATTGGTGAAGAGCTAGAGAGCAACACTAGAATTAGAAAGCATACTGGTACAGAGTACTTAGGGATTGTGAAACAATCAGGAATTCCGGATGAACAAGGACTCAAGCCAAACATTTTGCTTCAGTTTCCCTCTGAAAAACAATACTTCTATAAAAATGAGCAGATACACAGTTACCCTTAATGTGAGGTTTAATTACTTGAGATTGCTTCATAATGACTCAGTGGAGCTTCTTAAAGACTCTTATTTACCACTGGACAATAGTGTAAAAGCAATGGTTCTAAACATTAATGATTTCAGACTTTAATTCCCTGTGCAATTTGTGTTGAAGAATCTGTTCAAGCCAGATGAACTCAAGAGAGGGTAGGATAGAGACAGGTCAAGGTTCCCAGTGTAGTTTCCCTTGTTTTTCTGGAAAGCATGTGGACTGCTTATTGACCTCAAACAGTTCAGTCCTGCTGCATTCAGTAGCTCACAGGTTATGATCTGCATCATACCGAGGTGTTGGTATCTCAGAAGGGAAAGTGCCTTTTACAGAACAACTATAGAACTTCCAGCACAATTTAATCTTGCTTTGCTTTGTAAAAATAAAATTCATTAAATTATTCCTTTCTTTCCTAAAACAACTACAAAAATTCATGGAGTACTCATAGATTTGAACAACTGTTAGTAATTGTCTTGCTGCATAAATTGAGACATTGCTTGAAAAAACACTAGCTATACTCACACATCTGGGAATTGACACTGTTGAACCAATCTTCATTAAGATCTTCACCTTTTCTTTATGTCAACAATTCTTACTTTCACTAGATGGCACTTTGTCTCTCTTTATCAGAGTGCTAGACTTGTTAAAAATCCTTTAGCTCAGACAAATGCCTGCTCTGTCTTATCCCTATCATACAGACGTGTTCAGATCTTAGTATTTGTGTTTACAGACATTGAATGAAGGAATAAAATCTGATGAACAAAGCTTCATCAAATGAAGATGAAATGGGAAAGCATTGCAGTGCAGCCCACAAAAACACATGCCCTGTAAAGAAATAGGGGACTCATTTAAAAAGGATTACATAAGAAAAATAATTGTGGGAAAGGCTTGGTCTTGTTTTGTTTTGTGGCTTTTTTTGGTTACTTTTGTTTGTTTGGCTGGGGGTTTTTTTTAACTCCCTTTGTCCTAAAAGATGAGAAAAGTGAGAGTATTGTCACTAAAGGTATTTGGAGACTGATGGTATTTCTAACAAGTGTGTAAACCAAATATTAAAGTGTAGCTAACTGTTTTTGACACCCATGAAATTTCCTTGTGTAAATTTGACTGTAAATTGTATTCTTCACTTTAAATTGCAGGAAAAAAAGGGTACTGCTGTGAGACAGTCAACGTGTCTCCTGTTCACTGGTTGGTGAACATAATTACATAATTAGTATGCTATAGTGCACCAGAAGTAGGAAGGAGCAGGTGAGTCTGCACCATCTCTACCTAAGTTCACTTCCTTGCCTCTTCTACCGTTTCCCACTGTTTTCCCTTTATCTCCTTTGATAGTTGCCCATTGTGAATTTGTGATAAGGGTTCAGTATGAAACTTGTGAGTATAAGCTGCATTCCTTTTCCCTGTGGGTTTTATGTTTGCCAGAAAAACAAAAGCAATTTAATCCATGAAAAAAAATAATTTAAAAAAATAATTTGATTTACAGGACCCTAGAAATAGCCATAGCCAGTCTCATTCTTGCTTAATCTTCTAGGTATTGGCAGTTTATATGATTATTTGATCCTTCATCCTTTTGCTTTTAGTTATCATGCTGTAAATGATTTTCAGAGAGCTTGCATGAGTTCTGGTATCAGCAGAGAGAACTTTCTTAACATTTGCAATAAAATTAAGTTGCAATATGCGGGGAAACAAAGTCATGTTTGAAACAGTCATTTCTTCATTTGAGGCCATTTTCTAAGAAACTGAAGAATTTCTTACCATATATGGGATATGTTGTTTTTTCAAGAAAGGGAAATTCCCTGGGATTTCTTGTAGATTGGCATAAAACCACAAGCAAATGTTTCATCCTATTTTACTACTTCATATGATAGGATAGGTAAAAGTTTAAGTAAAACATCTTCTAACACACATTGTGATTTTAAAAGTGTGTGTGTGTGTATATATACACACACACACATATATATAAAAAAACCACACATACACACATCCCATCTACATATAGAAACTATCCCAGGGGAACATTTTGGCCCACTCTCTTCAGTTGTATTCCTTTTCATAACAG
>WUAM01000431.1:126263286-126294197 GCA_024336885.1 Actenoides hombroni | reverse complement strand
AAAAACCCCACATACACACACCCCATCTACATATAGAAACTATCCCAGGGAAACATTTTGGCCCATTCTCTTCAGTTGTATTCCTTTTCATAACAGTGATTTTTAAGGCTTTGTGTTCCTTCAAGAGCTTCTTTAGGTACAAGAGCAAGGACATGGAAGTAATATCTGTATTTGCCAGTAATCTGTAATTGTATACATTTTAAACCAAACCAATGTTCCTTCGTTGCTTTTGTCACATGGATTTCCAACTAGCTGCTATACAAAGAAGACTAACTTTATTTCAAAATATTGTGCTGTTCTATAACTGGTGTATCAATATGCAATGGCAAGTCAATAAATACACTGTTTACCTTCCTGCTTTTCAGCCATAACTGGCTGTATATATTTACATATATTATTATATAAGAATAGTACACTGATTCAAATTTTTCTGCATGAAACACTCCAAGTTGTAGAAGCTAAGGCTGAAATTTTCTATGACAGATATATTTGTGTTGTAAGACCAGGTGAATTGTTTCATTCTGTTAAATTTCGAAGTATAACTCTGACCACATTGTCTTTTCAGCTGGTAGATGAAATTTAGCTTGAAGTCACCTTTGTGTCATGGATCTGTCTTTTGCTAATTCAGTATACTTGAATGATTTTATTTTGAAAGCCAGCCTTCAACAGATGTTTCTTAGTATTTAGGAACTGAAATGGGTAAAAATTCTGTTTTTCTTGAGCATATCCTTCCCTTTATAGAGGATTGCTCTGCGATTATCTTTCCATATTAAATGTATCTGAGGAGACAGTCCTAACAACAAGAATGGACACCAGTTTAGCCCTTAAGTCCCAGATGTTTGGCCAGGAAGAGCAGGAATCTGATGATAGCAATGCTAGTGACTTATCCTGAAAATACCACATGACTTGTCAATATATTTTGTTGTTATTGTTATGTTTTTAAAGTCTAAAGAACTGCATATCATAACACAATTGCGTGGGGAGTAGAATACAAAATCATTTAATCAAGACTTCATTAGAATGCCAGTTTGGAGTGGGACCTGTGAAGGTTATGCAGTAAGCACTCATTCTGGCAACCTTTGAATCATTGACATTGCAACCTTAGTCTTTTAAATGTAGTGTGTTTGTATGCATCATTTGGTATAAAATGAATGAAAATTAAAGTCAAGAGTCTTTAATGTTCCCAGGTTGATACCTACTGTTAGATAGTAAGATTTAAAGTTAACCTGAAGAGACTGCTACTGTGCATTTGTTTTCTGCAGGAGAAGCTTTTTTAAATTTATGCATGAAATTGATTTTTCAGAGCAGTGAATACAGTCTTTGACAGATTTGTGACACAGAATGAACATTTCAGTGGAGACTATAATCTCTTTTGGGCTAAAACTAGGTTGAACACTTCCAAGAATCAGATTGTGGAAGAATGTAACCTGGAAAACAACAAAGTAACAGTTGATGGATCTCTCCTTCAGGAACCTGGCGAGTTTTGTGGGGTTTTTAAACTTGCATATTTTTTACACGATATAGTGTGTTAGAGCACACAGTCCTACTGTGTAGCTACATGCTGGATGGCAAAAGTCCTTTAGCTGTTTTAAATGGCACATTTGGTAACTTGATGAGGTTTCTGCAATTTTTGTGTTAAGAGAAACTGAATAGTTATTCCCTATTCACCTCCTCCATAAATTTACATCTTTGTGTCTTTTCCAAACTGTAGAATCTTAATACTGTGTGGTTTGCCTTAGATCAGTATCATTCTCTTCCTTTGGCTATCCTTGTTGTTTTTCTCTGTATCTTTCCTAGTTCTAATTAGTCCATTTAAAGTGGACTTTAAGAAGTACTAAACTTGCATAGGATTTATAATTAGCAGTATAAAAAGGATTTATATAGTGTTTAATTATATATATTTCCTGAAAATGAGTATTTATTAACATTTTCAGAAAACTATCAATGACTACAAAATCCCTTTTCTGAATATAAATACATTATTCAGAGACATCACCATATATATTTAGAATCCTAGGATGCCTTGGGTTGGAAGGGACCTCTATAGGTCATCTAGTCCAACCCCCCTGCAGTGAGCAGGGACATCCTTAACTAGATTGGGTTGTTCAGAGCCTCACCAAGCCTGACCTTGAATGTCTCCAGAGATGCTTCCACCACCTCCCTGGGCAACCTATGCCAGTGTTCTTCTACCCTCATAGTAAAGAAGTTCTTCCTAATGTCCAGTCTAAATCTACCCTTCTCTAGTTTAAAACTGTTGGCCTTCATCCTATCACTACATGCCCTTGTAAACAGTCTCTCTCCAGTTTTCTTTTAGGCCTGCTTCAGGTACTGGAAGACCTCCCCAGAGCTTTTTCTTCTCCAGACTGAACAACCCCAACTCCCTCAGCCTGGCTTCACAGGAGAGGGGTTCTGGCCCTCTGAACATATCTATGGCCTTCATCTGGACCCACTTCAACAGGTCCCTGTCCTTCTTTTTTGGGGACTCCAGAGCTGGACACAGTAGTCCAGGTGAGGTCTCACCAGAATAGAGTGGCAGAATCACCTCTCTTGACCTGCTGGCCACTCTTCTTTTGATGCAGCCCAGGATGCAGTTGGCCTTTTGGGCTGCAACTGCACATTGCTGGCTCACATCCAGCTTCTCATCCACCAGAACCCCCTAGTCCTTTTCTGCAGGACTGCTTTCTATCACTTCATCACCCAGCCTGTATTGGTAGTGAGGATTGTTCTGACCGGGTGCAGGATGTTGCACTTGGTCTTGTTGAACCTCATGAGGTTCACTTGGGCCCACTTCACCAGCTTGTCCAGGTCCCTCAGGATGACATCCTATCCCACTGGTATATTGACTGCACCACTCAGCTTGGCATCATCTGCAAACTTGGTGATGGTGCACTCAATCCTGCTGTCTATGTCATTGATGACAATATTAAACAGTACTGGTCCCAGTGTGGACCCCTGAGGGACACCACTTGTCACAGTTCTCCATCTGACTTTGAGCCATTGAATACTAACCCTCTGGATGCGACTACCCAGAGAATTCTTTATCCACTGAACAGTCCACCCATCAAATCCATATCTCTTCAACTTAGCAAGGAGGATGTTATGGAGGACCATGTCTAAGGCCTTGCAGAAGTGCAGATAGATTATATGCATTGCTCTTTCTTTGTACGCTGGTGTAGTCACTCCATTGTAGAAAGCCACTAGGTTGGTCAGGCAGGACTTGCCCTTAGTGAAGCTATGCTGGCTGTCTCTGATCACCTCCCTGTCTTCTGTGTGCCTTATTGGGTGCAATGTTTCCCTTTGTTCCAATCACCAGGAACTTCACCTGACTGACAGGACTTTTCTAATATCATGGAGATTAGCCTGGCAACTATATCAGCCAACTCCCTCAGGACTCTGGGATGCATCTCATCTGGTCCCAGTTGGAGGAATTTTCTCCACATGCATTCTATTCACACCAGGTTTTTTTCCCTGCCATTTTATCACTAACTCATTGAATAATTTAAGATATTCCTGCTACTCTTCATGGTCAACTGCAGCTTTATCTGTTTTAAAATTGAAAAGCAGAGGTCCCAATGCAGATTTCTGTGAACAATCTAATAGCTTTCCTCAATTTGTTTGTCCTTTTTTTTTGTTAGCTTTCATCAATTACTAAGTAAGAAAAACATCTCTCTTATGCCTTGGTAGCATAGTATGTTTGCTCTTAAATTTTGAAGAACTCGTTGGAAGTCAAATATACTGTAGCAACTTTTTTCAAACATTTTGGTAAGTTATGGAACACAGGGTCACCCAGCTGAACTCTAACAGGACTAAAATTGTGCACCAAAGCTTCTGGTATCACATACCAAAATCAGAAACATAGTTTGCCAAAAAAATATTGGATACTCTGTTGCAGATGTGATCTTAAATAACCATTGTTAATCAATAGCTTATTATAAGTGAAATAGAGCAATAAGTAAAATGAAACAATTTCGTAAAAATCACTTTCAAATTGTGGACCAGTAGTTTTCTTATTTCTGATGGCATTTATTGAGTGCTCAGACAGGAAGACCTTCAAACAGGCGAGAAAACAAGAGACAGAATCTGTGTGTTTGTATCTATAGCGTATTAATTAGCGCTTTCAGATGAATTTGCTATGCCTATATAAGATAGAGAAATCCTAGAATTGAATCAGACTGGCTGTCCTGCTTTGAGCTGGAACAGAGCTAATTATGTTCAGTGATTTTACTTTTTAATTCAGTCTCTAACTGCACTTTCTGAAGTTAGCAGCACAGTTTTGCAGACAGTGTCTGCTCCTAGAAGAGACAACGCTCAACGTTTAGAGTTACTACCAAGGATTGGGGTGTGCAGAAAGGCTCTTGCTTATGCTTACTGCTATGGAGATCAAGGTCAATGCTAAGTCTTTTGCACCATGTTGGGGGTGCAGAAAGTAAAAGGCCCTACCTGCAGGGAGAAGTGGCCAGAACAGATGACTCTAAAACTACCAACCAAGGATTCCATCCGATATATGTTGTATTCAGCATAAAGCTGAGGGATCATGAGGGTCAAGCCTCTTCTTCAATGGCCAACGTCCAAGGAAGACTGTCCATTCTGCCTTCAATCCCAATCTGTCTGTTCCTGAATCCAGTACCAGAGTCCATCTCCTGAATCTGGTTCCTATCTGCCACTGAGTCCAGTCTTGGACTTCCCCAGTGCCTGCCCCACAGCATTGGTGGTGACAGTGATGTAATTGCCATCCAGGGAACTGGATTCAGTACTAGTTTTCTGTATGTTCTGTTTTATTATTATATTTCATTAAAGCTGTTCTAATTTACTTTTCTAGTCAATAAGTCTGTTTCCCTTATTTCCTTTCCCTTCCCCTTTGGTAAGGGATTGTGGTTTATAGAAAGCATCTGTCATTTGTCTGGTGGCTTGCCTAGTCCTAACTTTTGACAGAGACTGAGGATCCATGTAAGTGTTCGGTCTACTTTGAAGGGATATCTCTGTTTCCTTAGTGAAGGATGTAATTTACTGATATATCGGCACCAAAAGGGGGTTAACAACTGAAAACTGGAGCAAAAGCAGGTGACTAACATTGAAGTACCTATCATTATGACTGTATGATGAGAGAGACCTCTTGGTCGATTCTAAGGTAACTGAAAATAGAAACAGTATCAACATGAACATACTAATTAACCTCCCAAAGGGACTGGTGCCTGCCACCTTAGGTACAGTGACTAATACAGACTTACTGCTTTTGGATCCCAAGTATCTTTGTTTGGACCCATATGATACTAAGCAAATGTACCAGCTCAGAGATAGCCCTCAAGTTGTCCCAGAACATGCTTTCTCAACATGCCCTGGACATCCCCTAAACTCCCTTTGTGGTCCACATGCATGAAGACCTTTTTCAGCTGTATGACTGTATAATGATCTGTATGAAACAAATTGCTTGAGCTGTGAAACTATTAGTTCATTTAGACATAGTCATGTGACAAAAACTTCATGGAGGCTGCCATGTTCATCTTTCAAATTTGCTGCTAACTGTGCCGCTTCAGTTGTTCGAGGCTGTATTTGCCTTAGTAGGTCAACTCACTAATAGGCTCTTTCTCTGGAAAGCATTTATCTAATGAGGTGTTTGACCACAAACTTTTTATTAAAGCCACATTAATAACATGATTGTCCTTAAATATAAAAGAAATGGGAGTCTCTTTAAAGGACAGAAAAGTACTGTTTCAATCAAGTAGAGGAGATAATAAATAGATAAATAATGAGATTCTGAGAAGAGAAATTGTATTTAGACTAATTTTTAAGGAAATGCATTGTCCAGTAGTATTTCAATGCTTAAGACTCATTTTCAGCCATCCTACTTCATCTTGTTCCCTTTGTTTTACAGCTCCTCTTTGGGCATTGTGTTGCATTAGTAAACATGATCATTAGTATTGGTAAATACGAACATTAGTAAACAATGAGACTACAGAAAAGAGGTTAATGCCTTCTTTTGTTTTGTTAGACAAATACAGTGTTGATTGGGCTCAGTTATTTCTGGCATACTCTGACATATGAGAGATGTGAATGTAGTATCTGGAATTCTGGATATGTTTATACTCCTTCCCACTCCCAGAGGAACATTCAGAGTACTCTATATAGACAAAATGGTTTCAAAAAAGTTATAAACAAGAGACTACAAATCATAATATAAAACATGATGCTACTTACAGTAGAGAGAAGTGCAGACTAAATGCTGCCACTAATTCCTACATATGTCCTGTGACAGTCTGTCAGTAAGAGGCAACGCTCCGTGCATCACGGAAGCTTGCTAAAGCCTTTCATTTATGAAGATGTCACTGGAAAACACCACTGAAGCTTAGGTGACAAATAACATGCATCTGTTTTTCCCTTGCTAAAACTGAAGAAATTAGTTCATGGAAACTTTGTGATGCTCCAGCATTAAGAGGCAATTGTTCAGCTCCATATTCCTCACACATGCCTGATCCCTTAGGCAACATGAGTAGAACTGAATATAATCTGCAGAAGCTTTAATACCTATAGTCATCCCTCAGCATCAAAGAAGTTATTCGTAGGAGACATCTGTGATCTGACATTTTCAGAATTTCCACTTAAAGAATCCAATAAACACTTGGAAATAACTTTATATAATTGCTGTTAGCAGAGGCCAAAAGGAGACAGTGAGGTCAAGCTCTACTTCACCCTTAGTTACAACAGTTGTATGAATCAGGAAGGTGGACTTCTTCCACAGATGCAGACCATGGTAGAGGTCCAAGTAAAATTTCCATGGATTATAATCTTATCTGTCTAGCATAAAGGACAGATAAATTAAGGGATAGGAAAAATAAAAATAGAAACAGGATAAGGAAAAAAAAATTTGTCAGTTGCCCCATATGGCCAGGATGATTGCTAATTAGAAGGGTCTCTCCTAAATTATTAACTTAGAGAATAAAGGTGTTCTCCACTACCTCAGACGTTTAACTTTGCAGAACCGGTAGTGTGAGCTGTACATTTTGGAAAACATAATTCCAGCATTCTTTTATAATTAAGACACCTGTAATGTGAACTATAGAAACTTAAAAATACAAATAGAAATCAGCAGCCCTAAAATGAAAACAGAATAATCAAATGTCTGAGTAAGAAAATGAGGCAGTTTAAATGTTTTGTTATGTTTTCCAATCTGTACAGCCAGTCATCTGCTCTCCTTTTTTTTTTTTCTTTCCCCCCTGCCTCATCAGGATGTTGCAAATATGCAGCTGCCTGCTCAATGGAAGTAATGAATTCCAGCCCAGGTGCTCTCAATTGTAGTGTGTAATCGAAACCCTTTTTCTTTTTCCTGTTCCTCTTGTTGCATCTTTACTGTGCTTTACTTTTTATTTTATTTTATGGCTGAAAGAACTGAGGATTGGCATTTATGTTGCCAGATGAAAACAGCTCTGTCTAAAAGGCTAATAGGGTTAATGTAACAGGGCTGTGTTTGAAGCAGATTAAAGTTTGAGCAAACAGATTCAGCACAGAAACTGAGTTTTGTGGACATATTATTGATATTTCTTGTAAGTTGTCACTTGAGATTTTCTAATGTCTGCATTTTTTAGCAAGCCTTTTTTTGTGACACTGAAGCAATTTTAAGTCATGATATGCTAAATACAGAAGGTAAAATGGAGAAGACTGAAGGTTAAAACACTGACATCATTAAAAATTAAAGCCTGGCCTTACTGAAGTTGTGACAAAATTCCAAGCAACTTCATTAGAGTCAGAAAAGCGGCATTATTTTTTTTTTTCAATACAGGTATAAATTCAGTTTATGCTTAGCTTTGCATGGCTTAGCGTTGTCATTAAGTATATTCAGCATAAAAGTCGTCATTTATTGTCTGAGAAAAGCGATTCTGATTTAGGCTCCCTCATCAGAGAAATAAAGCTTTAGATAATGCCTTAAAGTTAGGCTGTGGTATTAGAAACCCTTTGAATTTCTAGGACATTGGAACAGAATAAAGAAAGTCTCAGCTGTATAGAAAGTCCATAGAAGGACAGCCAGGAAGTGTGTTTTCAGCAAGCAGTTTGTGGATGGCAAATGTCATCTGACAAAGACTATGTGTTGGCTGTGAAAAATGCATTAGAACTGCCTAAACCCTGTGCATTTAGTTGGCAGCAGATTAAAAGAAAACCCCAACAAATTAGAGATTGTTTTGGTTTGCTGACAAGGAATGCCATTTATGTGAAAGAAGGCTCACAGTGGAGAGAGTTATGCAGAAGCTCCCCATTGTCAACACATTAGCAAACAAACTGAGCATGGAACAGAGATAAAATTGTTTAGCAACTCTGAGTTTAAAAAAACCAACACAACAACAAGAAACTTAAACAACAATGACAAACAAACAAACAATCAACCAAAACCCAAAGGAAAACTCAAGTTTTGAAAAAGAAACAGAAAGGCAGCAGTCAGGAAGACCTGCAACTTCTCTTGTTTTCAGCTTGTGACTGTGGAAAGTACAAGAGTAAAACCACCTGCCACTGAGAAAGGGACATGAAACTTCAGGAATGCTACATTTTGAGTTGTTCTGCAATGTTAAAATAATAAGAGATATCAAAAGGAGAGATTAGAATTAAGAAGTGCTGTTTAAGAGTGTGGTAAAGCATCACAAAGCTATTGACTCATTCTACCAAGTGATTCAATAGATCAAACATTTTTCTTTTATTTTTAATAGATAAGCAAGAGGAGATAAAGCTTAGGTAACATTTAGTAATTGAGAAGGAAGTCCTTATCTTTGAGTCAGTCAGGCTACAAATATTGCAGAATGCACATTAATACAAAGTCTTATTTTTATTGTAATTAACAACTTATCTCCAACAATTAGATTGGGATGGGAGCGAGTCTTGCACAGCTGATAAACAGATCCTGCATTCTTCTATAAAGACAACAGTTGTATGAATGCCAACATCAGTATATGATATGGCTATGCTATAATGTGCACTTCCAAAAACCAAAAGCTGAAGCCTTCTGTGTTATGAGTGTCAGGGCCCTGGGGCCACTGATGGCTTTGCACCACCTCCCTGGCCAGTGCTGTTGGGTGATGGCTCTAGCCCTGTGGGGCTTGCTGTAGATGCCCTTAGTGCTCCTGGACAGTAAGGAGCCGTATGGCACAGCTGCAGTTGTCAGAAGTTGTTGGTATTGGCCAATAGCAGTTGGATGCCAATAAATCTGTCAAGGTTTAGAGTCAGGGCTGTCCACCAGACTAGTAGCAGATGGTATCTGTTAACCATTCTCCATTCCCAAAGAGGAAGAGGTAAGGAATAAGGGAGAGAGTGATTTTATTGATTAGAAAACTAAGACTGCTTTAAAGAAAATAATAATAAAATGGAATATATGCAAAACCGGTAGCAAATCCACTGGCAATTATGTTACTGTCACCACTAATGCTGTGGGGCAAGCACTGGGGAAGTCCCAGACTGGACCCACAGTAGCAGATGGGAACCAGATTCAGGAGATGGATTCCAGAACTGAATTCAAGAATGTACAGATCAAAGGCAGAATGGAAAGAGTTCTCAGATGCTGGCCATTGAAGAAGAGGCTTGACCCTCATGATGTCACAGCTTTATACTGAATGTAACATACGGGATTGAGTTCCTTGTTGGTCAGTTTAGGGCCACCTGTCCTGACTGTATCTCCCCGCAGCTGGGGTCTTTTTCGGCACTCCCAAGGTGGTGTGCAAGAGCAGTGACCTTGGTCAGCACAGGAGCAAGTATAAGCAAGGGTCATTCTGCACACACCAGTCCTTGGTAGTAACTCTTAACACTGAGCGTTGTCACTTCTTGGAGCAGACACCATATGCGAAACTGTGCTGCTAACTTCAGGATGTGCAGTTAGTTAGAAGAGGCTGAACTAAAAAGTAAAATCACTGAACATAATTAGTTCTGTTCCAGCTTAAAGCAGGACACAGGAATTTCAGACTTCAACTCTAACAACATTAATATATACAAGATAGACAAAGTGAATAAATCCTGTCCTCAGCTAATAGCCCTCTCCAAGATTTCATTTTCAGGTCATGCTATTAGATCATTTGTGCTATCTAACATGCCAGAAACTCAAGAGTCAATCTGGTAGGTGGCATCTAAAAAAAAAAAAAAAAATTGCTTAGGCAATGGGGAAGATAGGTGAGATGGAAACTGATTTAAGCCTTGTAATGCATTTTCAGCATATTATTGGCATAAGAGCAAGCCAAGGGCAGAACTAGACAAAATACTTGATGCATTTAATATTCCTGCTGCATAAAAAAACACCCTGAAAATTGAAGCAGTGGCACTGATGCGTCTTGCCTTGTCAATTGGCTTTATGCTATTTTAACTATACCATTATTCAAATCCATAATGTATAATTTCTTTTGTTGCTTTACAGCATGCCAACAAGTAAAACATGTATTATCTAATGAGCATAATATGATAGTGCCTGACCTTTCAGGTTTCTACCTAGATATCAGCACACTTTCCTATACAGTTCAAGAAAGCAAAGTCTGTAGAGAGAAGAAAAAAAAATCTGCTTTTGCTTTATCTTTTATTATTTATTAAATAAATGTCCCCATATTCTCAAAGTCCAGTAAGAACCATATCTAGGGCACAGAGTTTATAGGCAAGTCCTGTGCTGATCATCATCAAGTTCAGTTTACTTTTCTTATTTACTTAATGTTTTATTTTCCATGAATGGATTCAGAAGAAAATAATATGCTTTCCATTTGTAAACAACAGTGGCAATCCCTCTGATGCCTGGTCCTTTCCACCCCTTCCTTTTATCTTTTTAATAGAGTCTGCATTACAGAGCTTTTTGTTGGCTTATTTGTTACTATTTGTCTGCTGCTGTCCATTATGGTATCACCAGACTTGCCAGAAGAGCCTGGGGTAATGTTATTGTTCCGTAAGTAATTGCAGTGTCCTCAAGGCTATGCAAAAGAGAATGAAAATGATCTTTCTGCCCCATGACTCATCATCATAAAGACTGTTAAGCAGTTATTTTCTCACAAGAGCTCCTGATGCCCTCATACTGCAACTTTACCAGTAATTGAGACCTGTTTAAGAGCAGTGTTAAAATGCTTTATTGCACAGGAGGGGTAAAACAGAGTTGTTATCTTCAGTCTTAAAATAATAAGAGAACTGAAAAACAGCTTAAACTTGGTGTCCCTGATCTGCTGCTGCTATGTTTTTCTGGATATGAGTTAGTTTTATGTGAATTAATTAGATCAGCTGATCGCACAGAGAATTTTAATACATGGGAATGCAATTTGAGAGTGATGGTTATCCAGTATATTTTCAAATTATGACTAAGAGGAGCTACCTGCCAAATACCATGTTTACGTCCTTATCAAAAGGGATTTTAATGTTTCAAATCCAAGGTAAGTGCCCTAGGACTGAATTAAATGAGAACTCTGGATCCATAGTGTGATCATTAAACTTAGCCACCAGTTAATCAAAACTGTGAATTTCTGTAAATACACAGACGTACCAATTTTGATGGGCAGGAGCAGCTCAGCAACAAATATCCACCTAAACTAACCAGAAACAAGAAAAATTTCAATATCTGAAGACAGTAGTTTTACAGAAAGTCTCATATGCAGAAGTTCTTTTGAATCCCTGTGAAAAGCAGTGACAGATTTCTGCTTCACTTTAAAAATGTGACTGAAAGTGAAACTGAGCAGTACAGATGAGTTGCATTCATGTTGCCAGGACAATGTGTATTCTGCAGAAACCCTGAAGCACACTTTCAGGGGAAGCACAAGGGAATGTGGAGATATTAAGATGAATGGAGTGTATGATTTCAGTAACCTTGAAACATGGCAAGATCTTGAGATTCAGAGTTAAACATATACATAAAAGAAGGAGGGGGACCTAACATGCAAAGAATGCTAATATAAAACATATTCAGAGTATTAAAATATTCAGCTAGGAAGTAACAGCTCTTCAGTTCCCACCTGGGATGGTGACGGGAAAAATACTGCAGTCCCACTTGGGAAGTGGAGAAAATAGAAGAATTCCAAAATGGTAGCTGTCAAACACACCTCTGACTCCCCTAATACACTTGTCTTTTCCTTTTAGAAACCATTTCCAGGCACTCCCATAATGCTAGCTTATTTCTTGTAACCATAACTAATATTCTTTTCCTCTCTATAAAAGGATTTATGTAGATACACACAACTAATCATCTCAGAGTGTAAATGAACTCAGAAGTTTGGAGGTACCACGTAGCAGACCATTTTAGAGACGCATTTATATTATTACTTTTAGGACGAAAGCTGCATTTGAAAGCTGCCTTTTGATTTATTTGTGAATGTTCACACTATACAACCTTTGGAGAGGAAAACTCTAAACCAGCCCACCAAAATGAATGATGAAGAAAGAGTGGTTACTTCTGTCACTTCTGTATGTGGCTGTAGCTGGGTTTTTTAACATCTATGAGTGAACTCATTTACATTTAGTGCTTGCTTTTAAGTACTGTGATATTCTCATTAATAAAATTGTCCCATTGAAACAGCCAGCAAAACATCTGTAAAATGAATTTAAAAGATCTTTTTACTGCTGTATTTGATTACTCCCAATAAAATTTGTAATGGCTATTGAGAAGTCTGAAAATAGATATTTTTATTAACGAGGACATGGTATCACTTATGTTAAACCCAAACTCTTATGCCATGAATAATTAGTTTTTTGTGGATATGAAGTGAGAATGGCAGGAAGGAGAACATCTTTAAACTTTTTCATTCTGCTCAGGCTAGCAGTCAAGTGGCATGAAAGGTAGTGAGATATCATTCCATAACTCACATCTCGGAGGTTAAAGCAGGTTGTCTGTGGCTGTCCCAGAGACCAGAAGTTCTCTGTCTGTCCAGGGGAGTATAAGTGCTTTTTCATTCACAAAATAGCTTGCTTAAATCAATCTTCTCTGAAATTCAGTGACTGTGAATCACATTTTCGTGATTATCATCTTACCACATAAATTTTTCCTTTTTGATGAAATCAGAATGAAAGGAACAGCTAAGAGGGTGTAAATTATAGAGATAATGATTAAGCCATTGTAATACAAATTATCAAATGAAAGGTTTTGTTAAAATTCTACTTTTTAAATGTGTACTTTTTAATTGCATTGAAGAAATTACATTTAAAAATACGCCATTTTTCTTTTAAATTTTTTGTGCTACTGTTTGTGCAACATTTCCTTTGTGTCAACATGCAAATTGATTTCCCAGTAGAAGGTTTCTCTGTGATGGCCAAGCTTTTTATTTGATTTGGAGACTATGTGGGACTAGTTGGCATTTCTCCAACAGGCATCTTCTGTAAGTGGTGGAGACCAAATTACTCCATTGTCATCTCCAGGCCATTTCTTTATTCTACCTGTCAGACACAGAGCAGACCCAGGAACATTCTGTTACTTCTTATTAACCAGATCTAAGAAATTTGATTTCCTAAGTGGCCTTAATTTTGTTTCTTAAAAATTTCATATCTAGGATTCTCTTCTTGAGACTTCTATTTTCAACACAATTTTATTTGACTGGTGTTTTAGTTGGGGACAAAAAAAAAAGGTTGGGGAAGAAGGTTTTTTATTTGGTTTGAGGAGGTTCTTACTGTTTATTTGCTTATAGTCAGCGTGATGTATTTTCTTCTCCAAGTGAATGAATCCTGATCAATATATCAGCCTTCAACAAAATTAGTATAGTTCAACAGACTGAATTTTCAGTTGTTGACTAATCCTTTATGTTCCAAGAGGACATGTGGGAAGCTTTCTTGAAAAAATGAAAGTCACTAAAACTCCCTTGATGGAGAGAAACAGGGAATTAGAAGACGTGGCAGTCCTAGTTTTACCCGTTAATGAGATTTCACTGCTGTGTATAAAAGAAAACCTTTGGCCTGAAGGCTTGCAGTAGTTGTAGGAAAATATATTTTGCTCCATGTGTCAGTAAGATAGGTGAGGCTGCATCAATTGAAAATAACCAATTATAATTGTATTCAGAATACATGACCGATATTTATTATTGCCATGAGAAGAGAAATAATTGCAAAATTTAATGTCAAAAGATTGTAGTTATGGTAAGACAGTATCAGGGAGGTAATCAAGCAATCAGGGACACAGACTGATTGCTGTCAAGAATTTATGGCGTTTGGACAACTGTTTCTATAAAACACAAAGATAATTAGTGATTGAGGGGGGGAGGGGAGGTAGGAGAAGAAAAAATAAACCCCAAAAACATAAAAAAGGAGACTTATTTCAAAACTACAGTGAAGAAGGCCAGTCAGGAAGAGGCTGAGGAGCTAGATCAGACTGCTACAAAGCCACAAGCTGTTTAACACCCTCTTGCTTCTATGTCTCAGACATGTTTCTTGATTAAGAAAGTTGGATGTGGTGGCCCTTTAAAAACTGAATGAGAACCTTCTTTTTTTTTTCCCCTTCCCTCTTTTTATGCAGGTGGATGGAATAAGTCCAGCTCAAATGAGTTAGAGAGATAAATCAGTCTGCCAACTGGCTAGAAAGGGGATGCACATTTGCCAGGCTAATGTAAAAATGTCCATGTTGTTGGAAGGCATATAAGAAGTGGGCTGCAAGTGCTTCACAGGCATCACAGATACAGGAGTGGTGTAGCTTATCAATTTAGTCCACCATTGCATTTATTTGTTTGTTTATTTTTAGAGCAAGGACTTAACTTCCCTCCTCCCATTGCATTTCTTGTGATTCTCTGTGTTCTATTAACCAGTATGGGGGTGAAGTGGAGAAGTTTCCCCCCTCCTCTAGATAGCAACCTCTAGATATTATTCTCCGTGCCCCAGCTCAAAGCGAGATCAGAGACAGAGAAACCAAACTGCCTCAGAGTAAGGATTACTTGGACTGAATGAAAATAATGATTAAAATATAATTTTTGGAGCTGAAGTTGAAAACCATGAAACATTAACAGCACAGGATTTCAAGATCTTGTGTGTGGCTGTAAAAGGTGTAGCAGCAATGTTGGTGAAGTCCAGAATCTGGAGAAATGCTCAAACTTTCTGAATCTTTTTGTGTTTAGTTTTTTGTCTGTTGTTTTGATTTTGGTGTCTGTTGGTTTTTTGTTTGGTTGTTTTGAGTTGTTTTTTTTGTTTTGTTTTTGTTGGGATTTTTTGTGGGTTTTTTTTTTTGTGTGTTTTTGTGGGGTTTTTTTCTGTTGTTTGGGGTTGGTTGTTATTTATTTTGGTGTGGCATGTTTTTAACAGGTAAATATTTGTTTTGCATATTTCCACAAGAAAGGATTGAAGCTTTAGAAACTGTATGTAGTGACAGTCAAGTCAACCTACTATTCTCTTCATTAAGACATGAACATGGCAACTGAAGTACAGCACTACATCTTTAGTTCATTGATATATCTGGATACAGACAACTTCTGGGAGAAATCCCATAGAGAATCCCTGAGTTTCAAGAAAAACTTACAGTAATCATGTAGTTGCTCATTGTTACATATCAAATGCAGTTACCAAGATCCTGCATAAAACCAGATGAGGTTTCTCATGTGTTTCTAGGAGAAGAGGTTGTTTTTCCCAATGCTTAGCAACTTAGACTTCTGGCCTACAGCGAAACTTTTGCTGTGTATTCGCAGATAAATTGCATATGTGAAGCAGAGCTGATACTGTTCCTCAGAAGTTCATCTGTACATGGGTAAAATGGCTCACTATTGCAGACGTGCTGCTTTTGATGTGACATAGCTCCTTTCTGTGACTGTGCATGTGATTTATCTACAATTGCCCCAGCATTCAACATTTAAAAATTGTCATCTGTAATGTCAGGATGAAAGAAAAATGGAAAAAGGCTGCGCTACAATCAATTTGCTGCTGGCACAGCATATGTTAGTGACATTATCTGAGCATCATATATTAAAATTGCCTTTCTACACATGACTTTAAGGCATATTCTTGTCAGTAAGAACAGAATCTGGAAGCTTCAAGCTGTTTTCTGCCCTTGCCCATTGACTGTAATGAGTGTTGGTGCAGAAAAGTAGAATTCTACCACCTTGTGTTCAGGAATTGAAATTGCTCAGTTCAGGTAAGAAGCCCTTCTTTAGAAAAGGGTCACTCCTCCTTATTATGGATCGGCATATAAGTAGTCAGAAAAGGTCAGAGAATTCTGCTTGCAAATGAAAACACAAATAAATCCTATACACAAAAAATTATTTAGGAAGTGACATAGAAATTAGCTAGGTAGATGTCCTGGTTGAAAGGATATTGTGAAGTCCTAGATTTAAGAGAGAAAATTCAAATGCAGGACCTGTAGTTGAATAGCTAAGTAATACTTTAGCACCTGACCTTTATATGTAACATCTTCACATGAAAGGTAGTCAGGCTAAGTAGAATGAGGCTGGACATCCTTCACCAGTTAAGATCTGGTAAGAGTAATTACATTAGAGTAATGAGAAGTATAAGGGTGAATTTTGTAGTATAAGATTTGAGACCATATTCTATAACATAGAATGATACCCACAGAAATATGAAGAATAAGCATTACAATAAGACATATATTCTCTGTCCACCCCTATTTGGCAGATGACGTCTAGAAAAATGGATGTGCTTAAAATGACGGACAATTCAGCTATTCAACAAACTAAACTACCATTTTCCCTTGGCAGATCAGTGGGACAAAGAAAGTGAAGCACAAAGATCTTGATTTTTGCCTTCCTATGTTTGTGTGGAGTCAGGGCTAGATGAAAAACATAGTAAATTGCTTACTTTAGTTACAGGTGATGAAATTCAGGAAATTTGCACTGTAACCTGAAAGACACCCAAAAGAATTCCTGCACAAACCTGACTTCTATTTTTCTAAAAAAAAAAAAAAAAAAAAAAAAAGGGAATTTAATATCAGAGACCTTTCTTTTACACTGCAAGGTACGTTGGAAAAGTCAGGCACAAGAAAATATTTCACAGCTTGCAGTCTCATTGTGTCAAGAATTGCTGGGCAGAAGAATTGAGTTGCAAGCTTCAAACTGGATAAACCAGTATGACTCACCTGTAAGGTCTTTCTAAGTTGTCATGGCATCTGGTTATTCTACCTAGCAACCTTTTACTTATATGTAAATGTGCCATAGAAAGGAAAAAAGCCATTTCTTCACTACCTCTTGCAAGTCTGGCATTCTTTTGCTTAGAACAGGAGGGTTGGCTTCTGCTTCTTTACAAAGGTTAAATGTGGTGATTAAGCTACTCAAGGTAAAAAAAAAAAATAATAAAAATAGGTCTACTAAATAGCAATTCCATGGCAATTATATTTCTTTCTCTACCCTCCTTTTTGCAGTTAACCCAATTCCTCCTCTAATCAGTGTACAGTATGAATATGTACACCTGTTCCAGGATGATGGATCCATCTTTTTGAAAGGGGAATTAGATAAATGGAAAGATCATATCAGGAGCTGGGTTTGCCTAGGCCAGAAATGCTTTCATGAGAAAGAATAAACATGAGGCCATCTAAGCCATAAGGTCATTATGACTGACTGTAGCTGGGAGCCAGTTAACAGCAGCCAAGATCAGGAAATAACCTTGCAGTGCTTTAAGGTTTCTGTGAAAGGAAAAGTGTATGAATAGACATAGAGTTGTGACTTGCTTTCACAACATGGTGTCAAATTGTCTAGAGGGATTTTAGCATTCCTGTTATAGGCACTACTGGGAAGGATGAAGGAGGGGAAGGGTGCTATGTCACTCCACTGGTCAAATTTGACTTAAAAAGTGTAAGATAAAGGAAAAGCTGTGTCTTGTCATTCAGCCATTTTTGTGCACATCTCATGCTTTTGATAGAATCTTGATGATGCAGATGGAAAGACCTACCAAGACTGTGTAATACATCAACAGCAGAGCTAAAAATACTATTTTGTATTTATCACTAGCCCTTCCTTCTTTCTCCTGTTAGCAAAAATACTGTCAAAATTCAAGAAAGAATGAACGTATGGTCATCCATGATACATGCATTTAAGCCCCAATTGCTGCATTTCAGTAGAATCCATTTGATTCCTTCCCACATTTTATATATACATGAATTTATACGTACAAGTGAGGTTTTACCTTAGTCAGCAGTGGTCTATACAACTACAGCTGTTAGACTCAGCATCCATACAACAGTAAATTGTTGCACTGACTTTTAAAAGGTCCCACTATAATTCCTCAGGCAATCCATTCCAGGGTTCGTTTTGCACTCTTTTCTTTCATACTTCTTTATGCATCAGAATGTTTAAGTTCTTATAATTTTATCTGGAGAAGAGAAATATTTTCTTGGTTAATTTATACATTGTCAACTTAGCTGAGAAATGTGGCTTTTGCAGTCTTGTTTGAACCTCAGGTTTGAAGCAGCATGTGAGTGAACACTTTAAAGTGATGTTTTTATTGCTCTCTATTGTATATTCTTGAAACATAAGCGTGGTTATATAGACATTTTTGCAGAACTACATTTTTGTAACACCTAACTCTTAAAAGCACAAAAAGCAAAATATAAAAAGCCTTTAATGGTGCACTTCTTCATGGTTACAAAGACATAAAATTACAAAATATTCTCTTTTATGGAGAGGGAAAAAATGTATTATCCAATATTTGAATTGTTTTAACACTCTTGAATGGAGCTACTACTATGGTTCTTGTTCACAACAAAGTGCAGTATTGACAGAAAACAGGTTACAGTCACTGGCTTTGCACTTCTAAGCTCTTTGGAGAAGAATGCTCAATGTTACAGAGTACCTGAACACCCCAGTGTTGAAATTGTTGCCTACTGAGAGTTACAGACAGGATGGCAGCTTCCCCTCACCAGCATGCTCAGCAAGGATTATACATTTAGGGACTATCTTCAGCACAGAAAGTCTTTATACATATAAGTCCTATTGAAATAGCCTAGGATAAAAGTTCTGTTTATGAAACCCTTTGGTTTAAAAAAAGAAAAAAAGAAAAAGTGGTTGGGCCTTCTCCAAATTCTTTATAAAGCTGAGTTTGCACTGTGTATCCCCAAGACGAAGCACCACTAGGCAAAGTAATGGCCTTGTTTATAGACAGCTCACCTCACTAAATTTAGATCTGTATGCCACAACTGAGTCCAGAATACCTTTTAAAAGTGATGGTAATAACAGGATGGTACAAAATTGAAAGGTGCTGATACAGACACAAAACGCTAAATTAGGAGAAATGTGTCTTGTGGCCTTTCTCAGGGGCAGACTCATGGCTACCCTCTTTTGTGTTCTTTGAAAAGTCTTCACAAAATTAATGTTTTCATTACAGACATTACATTACACCAACCAGGAAATTGGTATCTTGAACACGTGTAAGTTGCTTGACCATGCAACATATGGTTACATATGTCTAAAGATCCTTTGTGTTCTTCCATTCTTAAGTTCTACAGCTGGAAATGGGAGCACAAACAAGAAGAAAAATTGACCAACTTCAATAGGGGCTGTGGCTGACAGGAAGTTAAATTCAGTTTGTTGTGCCATTTTGCATGAAGCCTCAACGTCCTCTCTGAAGCAGTCAGGAAAGTAGCATGTTTGATGGGCTGGATTCAAGTAATATAAATAGTCTGTACATCTGATCTGAGTAGAAATGTACAAACTCCTAATTATAGGCCAGTCAAGAGGCTGGCTCACAAAATCAAGTGATTCTGCACTACACACTTCTTTTTTCTACCTTTTCTGTAATGATTATGTGTATACTTCTCAGAGTCATGTGAACAAAAAATCCCAAAACAATCTCCTCAAAAATTACTTCACTGGATTATGTCTACCAGAGTCTGTATATGCAAAACTGGTTCATATTGTTATGTATTTCCTTTTGAGAGCTTCAAGGTGAAGGAAGGAGGCAAAAATAAGAAATAGGATTTTTTTCCATCTTTTCTGACAGGAGAAGGAAGGCAGGAAGGAAGAAGGAGAAGGGGTGCAGAATGATACAGATGGGAGATAGAATTATGGGCATCATCAAGCCTGTTTTGTCTCTCTGCAGAGGCACAACTTTTGTGCTTTCTCCTTTGTCCTCTCTTCATTTCTTTGAAAATGGCTTGTTTTAATTGAAACAATGTCTTGAAGCATCTCAGTTTGTCCTTTTATCCCTTCTTTACGTGGAAATAAAGGGTATATAAAATGTCAACAATATCATAACAGTTGTACCTCACGCATATTAGCACATCACTAAACATGCAGAACTTATTGCAGAAGAAACCATTTTTTTTAGGTGAATGGCACTATAATGAGAGCAACTTGGCTGGGGGTTCAATACATGTGCAGGAAGAAAGAATATTCTGTTAAATGGATTCTTATTTGGCAAGTGGTTCAGCAAGGCAGAAAATGAAGAATGTAATCTGCTAGAAGTCATGTAAACAATTTGTATAATGCTACCATTACTTTTTAACACAGTGGAGGACTCAGTCTTTTTTTTTTTTTTCCTTGTTTCACTTTCAGTCTTCTAAAATACCCCATGAAACAAGAAACTAGACTTACTTTGCCTAAAAATGGCAGAGCAATCTCTTGTAGCCACATATTTGAAAGCTTTACTTAAATGAGTCTTTTGAAACTCTTGATAAGAAATTACAGGAACATTAATGAATAAAATATTAGTACAAAAATATATGGGTAAACAGATGAGAACGTTTGGAATTTCCCAGCAAAATGTCTTTTTCACTGGACACAGTATAGTACTTTAACATTCAAACTCACTGGACACCTTTTCACTGGGCTCTGCATGGCACCTTAAGATTAAAACTCCTCATGAATCCTTTTGTATTCATGAGATCGTTTTAAGCCTGCAATAGACTTTTTGATGAAACCTGATTCCAGAATAGACAATATGGAAAATGTATTATTTGCTTGTGTATGAGATCCTTCTTGTGTACTATTAATTCACATACCTTACACTTAAAAAAAATATATTTTTTTATAACAGCAATTGTCAAGTAACCAAGATCTTGTTTTCAGTGAGCCATAAATATAAACACTGTTATTTAGAGTTCAATACATAGGACCATAATAAACTAAGCCCATCTTTTAATTTTATTTTAACATAATTTACAAAAAACACCATTTTGGTTTCAGTTTTTATATTTTAGTTTTAGTTTCCTTCAACCATTTACTTGTGAAAAACTACTGATTTAATTGAATAATTATATTTGAAAACTTGAAACATTGGAAAAGTTGAGCCATTTCAAAGCTAAAAAATGTTTTGTACCAAAATAATATCCTGGTTTTAAATAGTTTTGTTTTTTAAAGAGTATTGTATTTGGAAGGGTGGAAAAGACTATAAATAACCTGTAACTAAGAAAAGTATTTCATATCATGTCAGAGAGAACATTTTTGAACCATGTGCATTAAAATTCACAAGGTCACAATTAAACTTTGTAGGTCAAGATAAAATGATTCTAGTTTCATTTTTCCATTGCCAGGCCTAATGCTCCAGTGTTTATTGCTTCCTGTTGAATCATACAGGCCTCAAATGTCATTTTTTTTGACTGCTGTGTAGTATAAGGATACCAAAATAGATTTTAATCACTTTTCTCAAATAGTATTATTCTAAATGGAACAGCATTACAAGTTGATTTGGACTAGATTTCACTACATTAATTCAAATAATAATGAAGTCCAGAAGCAATAACACTATGAACAGAATGGTGAAATTTGACTCTGCTTCTGAAGTTTAAAGGTATCCAGGTTATTTCCACATCACTCGGTAGACAATGCATGTGTACACAATAGTTTCACCAAATGATTCAGCACTAAGCCTCATAATTCTGCTTTGCTGGACTCTCTAGAGCATATATGCAATTGAAGGAGCTGACAATAAGTACCAATTCAAAGCAAACGTTGACATTTGAATGCAAGAAGACTTATGTTTACTTGGTTTAAAGTATCCCCATTACTCATTCATCTTCATGGTGCTTACTCGAAGGCTAGACACATCATGATAACACTGATAAAACTAAGTGTAATCTACACTCAGAGGCAATAGACAGTATGCTATATAACTTAAACTGTAAGAACTGTCTGCCTCTAAGAGAATCAGGGAGAAGAATCTGACAGACCATAATCCACCAAACAGAATTTTTCTAGTTGCTTGTTTTCTTTCTCTCCTGTACTGTTTTTTTTTTCCTTTTTTTTTTGGTTTTTTTTTTTGTTTGTTTTTGTTTTTTGTTTTTTGTTTTTGTTTTTTTTTTTGTTTTTTTAATTTTTTCCCTGTCTCCATATGCGTCTTTTTGTCCCAGAATAAATACATGAAATGATGGTTAACTACATGAATAAAGGAGAATTTAATCTAACTAAATTGCAAGTGATTTACAAAAACGCATTTTCCCATCTTCTTTACAGTGGAAGAGAATTGCTGCTTTAACATTTAAGCACATGACATTTAGGAGTACATTAAAAACAACTACAATCCTATATTTCAGCTAGGAAAATGGGAATAATTAACATGACCATACACTGATAGATTTTAACTCTCTCAGGATACTTAAAGATGCAGTTATCTTTTTTATTTTTGCTTTTAGCAATAGAAAAACAAAAAATATTGTTCAATAATTTGATGATGAAATACTTATTTAAGGATACCTTTGGGTAGCAAGCAGAAATTTACTTGTGAAGCCACACACCATGAATGGCAGGTGTTTTGTATTATCCAGTTTACACACTTAGGAAAGTAAAGATTCAGTAGAAAAATAGCTGTGGTACCTAGTGGAGACTGTATCTGAATTTATATGAGAAAATGGACATAACACTTTGAATTCAACACTATTATAAATCTTGTGCTATTCTAATCTATACGTTAAGGAGGATTGTCCTTAATTTAGACAACCTAGATTGTTTGATTACAGTTTTTCAGCCTGGAGAAGAGAAAGCTCTGGGAGACATCTTACAGCAACCTTCCAGTACTTAAAGGGGGCCTACAAGAAAGCTGTCAAGGGCCTCTTTATGAAGGTGTGAAGTGAGACGATGAGGGGTGTCTTGTCCCACTCAGTGGACAATGAGAGAGGTGAATCTTTGTGATCCCCCAAAAGAGGCTGTCCCTGCATGGCAGGGCAACCAGAGTGGCAGAGTCATGACAATGACTCTGAGGAACAATAACACCCCCCCGTGACTCAAACATTGGGGGGGGGTGTCATTTCTTCTGCCTTCTTGTCCTAGGTATTCATCTTCTAGGGTGGTGATACGAACATAGTATATAGGAGGAGACAGAGAAGAAGGTACAGAAGAAAGCAAATGGCTAATCATACATTTTACACTAGCTATTCCACTAACTAGAAATATGAATCCTGACACCAAAATTAACCCAATATGCATCAATCATTTTCCCCACCCTGTGAGTCCCAAAGATTTTCAGTATAGATGCAATCCATGATCCTGGAGCAACTCCGTTAAGCCAGTCCTTTGGTTGTGAGGATTCAAATAGTTCAGCAGTCTGGTCGGCGACTTCTTTCATCTTAGCTCAGGCCTCATCGATAGAGGTGGTGGCATTGTGTATAGCGACGGAACGTTCCCCATCTGTAAGATTTAACATCCCACATACTCCATGTTCCTTTAACAGCAGCATATCCAAAGCCAATATGTTCTGTAGGGTCATTTTGGATGCTTGTTGGACCTGTGAATTTAGTTTTCCAAAAGCCTACCCAGTCCAGTTACTTAACAAGTGCAATTGCCAAGTAATATTCTCTAATACAAATCGGTGTCTTTTAAAAGTAACATAGGGGGTAAATATGTTTTCGAACATCAAGGTGATTGTTTTTCCAGTGGTGTAATAATTGGGTATCCTAACTCCCATGTATTGTCAAAACGTGACCTCGAGACAGGATTCCAGATTTTAAGAGAGAGTTTGTCCTTTTATTGAAGAATTGGGGGAAAAATGGTAATTTTAGGATGCTCCTTGGTACAGGCTGTCTCCACCCATGAAGTAGCATCTTTAATTTCAATGGAGGGTTTTTTCCAAATTGTGTCGCTAAATGTTCTGATCACTGGGGAACCTCTCCATTGGATCTGTCTGGTGTTCCAGTCTCTGTTGAGAATTGTCATAGAGGTGGCATTTGTCATATTAAAGATAAATGGCAAATTTACAGGTGACATAAAAAAACCCTGAGACCCTCTTCAGAATCCTGGAGTAAAGAGATACATAACCCTTGATCTTGATGCCTCCAGAGTCTCAGAAAGCCCTGTATCATTTTCCAGGCAAAGTCTGGGGTCCCATCTCCTTGGCCCCTGGTAATAATGGCAAGGAGAAGGGTATCCCAAAACAGCAATTTCAATGATGATATGAGCATCGCAATCTAAAACTATTTCCTAAACAAATAACTAAAAGAAATTACTGAAGAACATATATAGTTAATCTTGAATAATTATCACACAAATTATGTCTTCATATCAAAGGCTGATCTCCTTTCCTCTTGACTGGTGAAGGTCGACATCTCCGTTCCCTGTAAAAAGAAGAAAGAAAAACTCGGTCCCTTTATAGAACCGGTCTTAGAAGGAAGGAACAATCCATCGGGTATTAATTTGGTGTTCCTTGTCCCTTTAGGGTCAATCCAGACATGGCCTTTTAGCAGGTCCAATCCCATGATATTAGTAGGCAGAGCCCAAAATCATGGTGACTTCTGTGGCAGTCTGGTCTCCTGGCAGCCAGCACCTCACCCACACAGTGAGCTGGGGCTGTGAGTTTCCAAATACATCAGTGACTCAAATCCCTTTTTAATCAGGGCGAATGTAGCACTGTGTTGCCACATCTTCTCTTAAAGCAGACATCTGTGCCCCAGTGTCCACTAAAAATGTGACAGGAGTTTTAAGGGGGCCTAAGGGAAAGGTGATTAATAAGTCACCTTTGGAGTTTTCTGTGAGCCTTCTATAATGAATCCACTGCACATCCCCCGGCTCACTTACTGGGGATGGGGCCAGCAGTTTCCCAGCTGTGCATAAGCACTAACACCTATTCCCTCCCGCAGAGGGGCTGAAGGGGTGACTGTCCTTGCAGCAGGGGGAAAGTCGGTGTGCTTCCTTCTAGCCTTTAACAGTGTTGGGGAGGTTTGGTGGGGAATCAGCCGCCGTTCATGCATTAATCGAAGGCAAACCGCTTTCTGCACGCTCTCGGTTAATTGGTCTAATCCAGAAGTGGGGATAGCCACTGGATCCCCCCTTTCTAAGGGGTCCAGCCCTCCAGCCCAATATGCCACTTGCTGAGTCAGAGATCAGGGTGCCCGCTTATTGAGCCACAGTCAGAAATACACTAGGACCCCAATATTCCTGTGCTTCGTCCTCACTGAGTTTTATTCTGTCTCCTCCGGTGAGAGAGACTCTCCACACATACTTGGTCTCAGACTCCCTAGGGAGCCGGCTATATTTTTCTTGCAATTTTGCTGGTTCAGTTGCACTATACGGTATTTCTTTAGTCACAACTTCTGGCCCGTCCTCATTGCTCCCATCATACAGGAACTCAGTTTTAATGAGCTGTTGAAGTTGAGGAACAATATTGCCCCTATACTTGAGTTTTGCTTCCTCCATTTCAGCCCAGGGGTAACGACAAGCCGCTTCCCGAGCCACTAAGTCATGCTCCTTAGCCATATTACTGTATCCACACACACTCTCAAGGTCTTCCCGGCGCAACTCAGCCAGTTCTAGCAGCAACTCTTGCACCCTAATGAAAGCACCACGCAAATGGCCCTGCAGACAGTCCAGTCCCCCCATTGCTAACTCCTCTCGCAGACGCTTTTCCCTCTCAGCACCCAACTCGGCCTCGGCCCACAATCACTTTGCCCGCTCTGCCTCCAGCTCAGCTTGCAAATTCTTAACCAATTCCTCTAATGCCTTATTCGAGTCTCACTCTGTTTGCTCCACTACACGTTTAACTCTCTGCTCTGCCATCAGCGCTGCCCCTAAAACGGCACAAACTACAGCCTTTCCTTTTCCAGGTCTCAGCCTGCTTTTCTTTGCCAAGTCCTTTATCCATTCTGCAACAACTAAGGGAGATTGCCAGCTCAGCTCAACCCAACCTTGTCGTTTCGACATCGGGCACACTTTATAGCTTTTCAAGGTCATGCTGAACCCGGGTAGCCATGACTGTCCTCTGGAGGACTTGGGTTCCACCGTTTAAATGTCTTCCCTTCTCGACTCAGCCGATATCCCCTCTACGTTCCTCTTGCCCTCTTAATTCAGGGGATCCTGTCTGTGACGACAATTAAGAATATCTTGTCCCACTCAGTGGACAACGAGAGAAGTGAATCTTTGTGATCCCCCAACAGAGCCTGTCCCTGCACGGCAGGGCAACTGGGATGTCAGAGTCACGACAATGACTCCGAGGAACAATAACAAAACTATTTATTAGTTCTCCCTAATGGAGTAATCAAGAAACTGTACTGATAAAGGTGTTGATTTCTGTAGGCGATTATTTTAAGGCGCGACCAAATTTCGAGGAAGAGGAAGAAAAGAATTATTAGAAAATAGGAAAAGACTGGGGGAGTGAAGGAGTAAGAGAGAGAAAGATAAAGCGGAAAGTTTACCACCACCCATGGATCCAGCGACGTCTCACTGGATCGGTCCAAGTCTTCAGTTCTTCGGTGGTGGGTGTACCACGATCAATATTTTTCTGTCCCGTTTATACCCTTGAGGTATCTGGGTGGCATTCCCAATTTCTACAGGAAGTGGTGTTGATTTGCATGAGCTTCATGAGCTAGAAGTAGTGTGATGCCTGCCATCCACCTCCCCCATGGCATAGTCAGCAGAAGCCCTTAAGTAAAGAAAAGACCCACCTATGCAGAACTTATCTCTTCCTTTTGTTAACGCATATCTGCAAGGAGCCAAAGGGGGGGCACAGAGACATTAAAAGCAATCAACACCTCTTCCCTCCAGACAAGTCTTTCCAGACCTTACCACCACACAAGGTTTGAGGCACACAATAGCCAGGCTCTTACAAGGGGTAACATTTTTAAACTGAAAGAGGGTATATTTAGATTAGATGTTAGGAAGAAATTCTTTACTGTGAGTATGGTGAGACACTGGAAGAGGTTGTCCAGGGAAGTTGTGGATGCTTCATCACTGGAATTATTCAAGGCCAGGTTGGACAGAACTTTGAGCAACCCAGTCTAGGGGGAAGTGTCCTTGCCCATGGGAAGATGGTTGGAATTAGATTATCCTTAAGGTCCCTTCCAACCCAAACCAGTCTGTGATTCTATAATTCTATGATACAAAGATGGGCAATTTACCTTTTTTTTAATTTTTTTTCATTATTATTTTAACTGAAACAAATTGTTAATGCTAAAAGTGCGGTTGCCAACCAAACTATGCATTTGTGAATTGAGAACTTTTCATTTCAAAGGCATTCATGTAAGAGTTAATTTCCTTTATCTGTGATATATAGTAAGTAAAATAATACTTGCTATTTGCAGCTACACTTGTTAATCATCACAAGTATGATTCCATGCAAACCACTAGTTTACAGAGCGACTCAAGAGAAAAACCTTTTCACCTAATGTCTTGTGCTGGTGATACAGCATTTCAAAGTAACAGCTGTTGTTAAATGCACAGATTCACAATATCATTGTCTAAAGTTGTAGAAACAATTTTGCACTTGATGTGCTTGTTAACTAACAATATGAATAACATGCATTTATTTTAATGAATCTTTAATATTAATGTATCTGTTTGTGGCTTGCTTGGGTAAGCATTTTGAAGCTTCCAGGTATTACTTCATGGCTAGCAAGTTATAGTAGCAAAATATGGGTGCATGTATAGCAAATTAATATATGTATGTAACAAGAGGGGAGAAAGGGTCTCAATATAATGTATGTTACTATCAAAGCTAGTTGCAATAAGCTGAAACTGGTTTATTTTTACAGTACTTAATTTAGGCTTTCTGAGATATTACAATTCTGTTTATTTTTGGCTATTTATGGATATAATTAGTATTCCATCCTCTTACTGATCCCTTCCTAAAATAATATCTGTCAAGAGAAAAGTCTGGGGATTAAAGACTTGAATATTTTGTGAATTGTAGCATATTTGGTGACATTTTCTCCTTTCATTATCATAATTCATTATGAATAAAACTTGTTGAAATTATTTATGTGGTTTGTATTATAAATTTTAACATTAACTCTAGGTCTATTATGTGTGAGTCATTTAATCTACTGATACCAAAATCTTCTCCAAAGGGAGGAAAATTGCAGTAGTGAGTTTAGTTAATTTATTTGTTGTTTATAAACAGTTTCAAGTTCCTTTGAAGAACAGTGGTCTGTAAATGAAAAATAATTTTTTAACTCCTTACCATTTGGTGAAATGCATGAATTTTGGATTCAAGAAACAGCAACAATAATATATGTAGAAATAAATAACTAGAGAAAAATAAAAAAACCCCAAACCCAAACATGACGAGTAGCTAACATAATTGGGAACAGTATTTGCACATAATATCAAAAAACATCAGCTTGCTATGTGCCTGTTTGATCTATCTTATCCAAACAGGTAATAAGTAAATGCAGACTTACAAAAGTGTTCACATACCCTATTAAAAAGTGCAGTGTGTATGTGGACTAGCAGCCAGCATTGTTCTTAGGGCTGACAGCATTTTGAGAGGTTACTTTATTTCATGTTTCCAGCTGCTTAGGGATTTCTCACTGCTGCTGTGCTGTCATACCATTTTTGTCATAATGCAGAAGTGTGAAGAGAAAGAATAACAAAAGTTTTTTGAAAAGAGATGAAATTATTCTTTGTTTGTCAATCATGACAATTTTTCATTAACTGTGTGAAAGCCGGTATGTTTTCTACCAGTGAGGCAAGTGGAATTATTTCCCTTCTTGACAAACTCTACCACTTAGACATGAAACCTGCCAAGTACTCTAAATGGAAGTCAGTGTAATTAAAAAAAAATCAATAATATTTTCAATCAGATCTGCCCTCAGTGAAAGATAACATCTACCCATCTTTTGGTTTATAATTCCATTCTTATTACAAAATCAGTTAGCCCTTAACAGGAATTGGTTGATCATCTACAGTTTATAGGAGTAGAATATCAAGACTCAAAAATTCAGTTATGTCGTGACCAAGGATCACAAAAATAACAAGTAAAATATGTTCCCCTTTGGAGACAGGAAAAAACCAAAAGAGGAGGTTTGATCCTCAGAATAACATGGCAATGCTGAATGAAAGCTAAAAATAAAAAGGAAGAAACAAAGGGCTTTGATAGCTTTTCTTCATTTATTTATTTTTAACTCCTGAAGATTGCATTTTTTTAAAAATCTTCAAAGTGGGAGAGAGAAACTTAAATCCTTTCATTTCCAAGCTTGTAGAAAAAAAAGCTTTAGTTGACAACTAGAATCGTTAAAAAAGCTTTAAAATTGCAAATACTTCATTGCTACCTATGAGCTTTACTAAAACAATGTCCAGTTTTCTGGAATAAAAGATAATTTGGTATCTTCAGTCAGCAAATACTATTTTCAGCAGAACTTATAATTTCTATTTTGAATGTTGAAAAAGAAGAACTCAAATATTCTTTAAAAAAAATTTTAAAATCAGAGTTAATCTTATTGCCCTATGCATAGTTTTGAAGCATGGTTAGATTGTGTCTGAAAAATACTGCACTAAGCCTTGCACTTAGGGAAGATATTTACCTACTTTAATCCACTCAGTTTTGCAATAGGTAGAATACTTTTAATAGATCTGTGTAGAAGTGTGGTTGCGATGGACAGTATTTGTTTTATTTACTGCTGTTTGTATGTTATATTCCTTTAAAAAAGGAAAAAAAAAAAAAAAGGATTGAATAAGGGAAAGATTGCTTCTTTCCTCAGAGAGATGAGAGTTCAGCTGGAAGAAAAAGTTTTCTTATTAATGAGTGGTGCAAATAGGAAATAGAGAGCCTGTGAAGAAGGGGTGGTGTAGATGTGGTGCTGAGGGACATGGTTTAGTGGTGACCTGGTAGTGCTGGGTTAATGGTTGGACTTAGTGATCTTAAAGGTCTCTTCCAACCAGAATGATTCTATGATTCCACCATTCTGTGGTACCTCATGCATTTTCTAAATCAGAGAAAGGAAGGGAAAGCATGTCTGAAGTCAGGTGAGAGATTTCCTAAGGATCTGATACAGGTTTTTCTGCAACTCATAAAGCCACAGAAATCACTTTCATGAAAGATGATTTCTCTCTTACAATGACAGAGTGTGTGTGTGTGTAAGTTTGCTAATAGGCCCTTTTTTTTTCTTCTTCCTTAATTTCTGTGAGTTTCCTTTATTTAAAAAACGTATTTGTTTATGTTTCTAATAAAAGTTGACCTTTGAGTAAGAAAATATTAAAATCTTTTAGCATTAAGGAAAATGGCCAGGAAGAAGTAATTCAGAACTCACAATCACCTCACTGCAGAGTAGAAGCTGTTGCCTCATGAAGATTCTTTATACATTGCTATTGTGGTTCTCCAAGAAACTAACAGAATCAGCAATTTAATTTTTAGCTTCTGAAAGGAAACAGGTTGTCGTTAGTATTTTTCAGTATTCACTGATTATGAAAATAAATGCTTAATTGCCATTAATTCCTGGAAAATCTATCTTAGCCGTCTATAAAAACTCATTTGTTGTGTGGTTTGGTGGTTTTTTGTATATTACGTTTTGAAACTTATGAGTAGCATATTACATATATTGTTACCTGTCTTATGCTCCCCTAAAATATGGCCTTGTGAAAAGTTAATTCTGTTCCTCTCCTATTAGCTTCTTCAATATCATGTAAAAGTTTATCACAGCTGTAAAAAAACACTTCCTCCCCCCTGCCTCCCCTTCCCCTAGTATTATTTGGAGAACATTTCTAAAACTGGATGGCCTGTTCCACTTTCTTGCTTCACCATTGGGTATGTCCCTCCAATAACATGTTCTTACTCTCTTTTTAGGTTATGTTTCTCCCCTCCTCGCACCACCCCCCAGCTCCCATCCCAAGCCCAGACAGCCGTGTCGCCGTGGTCGTCTAAGACACATCCCCACAACA
>WUAM01000431.1:126171330-126187561 GCA_024336885.1 Actenoides hombroni | reverse complement strand
TAAACATGGGGTGTTATCACTGCTAGAAGCAGACACTGCCTGGGAAAACAGGCTGCTAACTTCAGACAGTGCAGTTAATTAGAACTGAGCTGAAAAGTAAAATCACTGAACAGAATGAGCTCTGTTCTCACCCAAACCAGGACAGAAGCATTTGAGAATCAGGATGATCCTCACACAAGTATTTCTGTTCTGCTTATGTAGACATCTGGTGGGAAGGCTACCTCTTGCAAGGGAACTGTTGTGCTTACTGTTTAGAGTTACATTAAGCACCCAGTAGAGACTGTCAGTCCTAGAGAAGATAGAGGGAGATTTTCCAGAACTATCTTACACCAAGCTATTTGTCAGCCAAAGATATGACATCTTACATTACAGTGACATCTAACAGTACTGCCAGGTCTCACTAGTGTCCCTGAGAGAGCATCTCAATTGCTCCAGCAGTAACAAAAGGTGCTCCTGCAGAAATTGGACAGGGCAGTCTGAGAGATGCCATTGCAATGCATGATGAGAGGGAGAGTTTTCTTCCATGATCAGCAAAAAGGACATCACTTTGGCCTCTACTGAGACCATAGTAGAGAGAGTTTTAAGGTGAAGTGTGACACATTTTAATTAAACCTTGTGGAAGGAAGGCTCATCTGAGAGGGTGAGAGAGTAACAAAGTCATGCTGAGAAGACACCTGCTCACATGACACCAGTGTTGCTTCAGAGGTTCTTTTAAGACCTGGCTTTTGAGGTAGAGCATTTTTTGTTTGGACAAATTGAAGTTCCAGGCATTGCAGGATTTAAACCCACTGGAAAAATGTAGGGAGAGACCATTATCTGATGAATCCATTAAAATTAATTTTCCAACATCCAAGCCAAATTCAGGCTCATTAATACGGGTAAATTTCTTGTTGGTCTGTCATTTTTAATCACACTTTTATAACACTGTCCCAATAGCATGGTGTGGAATAAATATTGGATTTCACTTAGAAATTAAAGTTTATGATAAAGGCATGACATTGTTCATATATTAAGGAAAGGTGTAATATTGAAGAAGCTTCCAGGGTGGAATGTAGCTGCAGCTGATAAGCAAGGAACCCATTCTACGGTGGTTCCCTGAACAACATTGCCTGCAGAACAGCACAGACGGTGGAGTGACGACTCAGTGGTCAGGCTCTGTGAATCACTGCAGAGATGAGAACTTTGTGGTACTATGGAACTTATAAGCTACATATTTGCCACCCTGGGTCAACAGTCTGATATTTTTTGACAAAATGCTGTCTTTTGTGCAAATTTTGCTCATTATAATACCAAAACACACCTCCACCCCAAAGGCTACCTGTCTCCGAAGTGTGACCATCCCTCACTGAGCTTGAACCCTAAATTTCCTTAATCTATACCTTTAATAGTAAAGCGAGAGAATTTTACACCAATTATAAGAAAAGTATGTATGACTAGACTCACTCAAGCTCCACCTGTAAATAAGAAATAGTATAAAAATGGCTTAAGAGAAGGGGAATGTTATGGAAGATACCATCGCAAACAAGTCAGGAAGGATTTTGTTGCAGACTACCTCTGACTCCTGGGATCAATCAATGGTCTAAATCTCTCTTCCTCTGCACAGGGATGCATTTGGGCAAGATCCAGACTATCGTGAGTACTTCCTTGGGCAAACTTAGAAATCTCTATATATACAGTTGCTTTCTGATTTCATGTGCTGTATTACTCATAATTTTGATACTTGCAAGGATTTCTGCAGACAGTGTATTTATTACCAGCAAACCTGCATTTCTGTTGCTTTAATAAACTGCACTATTCATTAAGCTAGCTGTAAAAATTTCTCACTGTGCACTGTCAAACTCTCTGTCTGGCTGTATGAGTCTATGAAGTGTGACTAAGCTGAAAGTGAAAAAATAAAAAGATAAGAAGATAAAATCAAAAGTTACATTTCATCCTTGACAAGCCTTTAATCATAGTGAACTGACTAAGTCTCTCCCATTTGCTAGTCCCATTTGCATCTTCACAACCTCAGTGTGTAGACTGCTTAGGAAATTTCTGCTAAAATGTTCTATTCTTATTTTTCTTTCCCTGAATGTAGTGCAGAACTGTGTTGAGCTGACCTAAAAAACCCATTAGCAATTGCCTTCTGCTCGCCCATGATTTTAACTGTGCAGTGGACATTTTATTTTTCCCATCTTTGTCATAGCCTGTTATACTACTCTGTCTCATCTCCACACAAGAAATGGCTGCAATCCCACTGCGGATGATGTATGTTGGGTTTTTTTTAGGTAAAATCATGACATCATTAGGAACTTTTTTTTTTTTTAAATGAAAATAAGATAAAATAGAACCAAACTACATTTTCAGTCACACAGTTGTTATTTGCCATGGTCTAAACCTCTCATAGTCCAGCTGAAATGTTCACCATGTAAATTTTAAAATCTGTTTCTGACTCACAAACACCCTCAGCTGCTGCATCTTGAGCTTGTCAAATATACAGCTATATCTAATCCTCTAGTATAAAAATGCAGTTTGGGAGGAAAGCAAATCTCAGATGAAAAAATTGTTTCCATCCCACAGTACAAGCAGAATTCTGCTTCCCTCTAAATACTGAAAGCTCACTAAAGCATGGGTGTTTGACATCACACGCTCCAGCCATTTGTCTCTCTCAGCTGTGTTTTCAGCATATACCTCCAATTGTCTGTGCAATCACCAGAGACAGGTTGCAGCAAAGCTAGGTGCAACAAGAAATATCCCAAAGCAGTTGTAACCTTTTTTTCCTAAAGAGAAGAGGGACAGTTGGAGAGAGAGAATTAATAATCTTGGTTGAAATTTTTTAACTGGGGCTGTTTGCCACAAACCTCCTGGGATATCAATACACAGCACAGCAGTAGAATAATGACTGGAGGTGAGTTAGAAATTAAAATAATTTTAAAGGTGCAGCATTGTTCACACATTAAGGAAAGGTATAACATTGGAGAAACTCTCCCGTAAGCCCCGCCCCTTCCGGTCCCGGCCGCCTCTAACCCCGCCCCTCGGGAAGGGGGCGGAGTCAGAGCTCGGCCCCGCCCCCTTCGTTGACCCCCTGGTCCAATGGCGGCTGAGGAGGTGCCTGGAGGCGGGGCCGGCGCTGGACACGCCCCTCGGGGGAGGGGCTCGGCTCGGCCCCGCCTCCCCAGAGGGGCCCGGGAGGCGGGGCTTGCAGGAAGCCCGGCGGCGGCCATCTTGGGAGTCACGTGACCTCGCGAGGGACCGATCCCAGGAGGCTTTGCGGTGGGAGGAGCCATCTTGGGGGTCACGTGACCACCTGAGGCCTGCGAGGGACCAATCCCAGGAGCCTTTGGGATGGGAGGAGCCAACTTTGCACGTGGATGGTGTGAAAATAGTTTGAGCTGAAAAGAGCTGTTGGAGGTTTGGGTGTGGAGGTGGCGAACATCAAAGCCAGCCTATAAGGTCTTCTTTTTAAACAGTGAAGATTTTGCACTTTTCAGTTAATAAACACTATATGAAATCCCTTCTGTGCGTTTTCATCACTGAAATGTTAGCTTTGATGTCTTGATGGCTTTGGTTGGGGTTTTTTTCTCTCTCAGTAAGAAGTTGTGGTTAGTGAGTTCAGCTGATGCAGTTGTTTTAACTCGTGTAGGGACTGAGCAAGAAACTCCCAAGTTAGCACATCCAGCGAGTTACAAAGGGAACCCGTTTCTTGGCATTCTGCGTCGCTGGGTGTGACGTACCGGTTCTGTCTTCCGGATTTCACATCGCACCCTGCGAAGGGAGAGTAGAGAACTGAGCCTGCAGATCCTTCCGTGTCCCACAGGGGTACTCATCATGTGACACTTAAAACAGGAACCCAGTATGTGGGAAGTTACCAACAGACTTATGGGCTCGAATTGGAAACGCTCAGTAAATGCAATCCTAGTTTGCACACAGGTTTATGCGTTCGTGTACACATAAACATATGTGCACGTATCCAAGGGTAATAACAGGATGTAAAATCTTTAAATGTCACCGTATAGGTCTGTAGTTTCTATGTTTGCCTTGCTCATCTTTACCATTATAGATGTAAAATTTAGATGTCCTTTACTGGTAAGCATGTTTAAGGCAGAATGTATCACCCATTTTTTGTTCTAGTACTTTGAGTACCACTGCAAAAACAGTTCAGACATAGTGATGAAATCTGTTTCTGGAAATAAAAACTGTTGTAATAATCTACATTCAAAGGAGAAAGTGCTTTCAAAAAGTTGTCTGGATTTTGCATGCGCATTTCTGGAATTTTGTTTCTTACTACTAATCTTTTTTTTTTTTTAGTCTTCTGTGCACTCTGCTATTGTATGGCATTTTGCGTGTGGATTGTACAGATGTTATTATAAACTTACCATTAAATACAAATCTGCCTAGGACATTATCCAGCAAGCTGCTAGATAAATTTAAGTATTTCCTGAATACAGGAACTTTGAAATATTTTAAATTAGCACCCGAGCGTAACATTCCTTTATTTGAACTATTGCAGTGTATAGTGTTCTGTGAGAGTTACCACTAAAAAGAAGACAAAAAAGAGCCACAGATAAATTAGAGCTGAAAAATGAATAAACCCACCCTTCACCCTCTCACAGACACTCAGTTCTTGTATGTACAGAATCTTTCATCCCAAGAGGGCATTGCAGTTAAGGTGGAAAGATGACTTCTGTTCCACCTTTCAGAACACTGCCTGGGATGTTGTCTTGCTACACTTCATCTCATACAGTTACATGAAAAAAAGATCTGAGAAGTTCACAGTGTCTTCACAAAGATGGGTAGAGGTGTATTTGCACGTTGACTGTAGACAGAGAGTTGCATTTTCTTGGCAGTCGCATAGATTCTGTGCTGCAAGCTTCCTGGTTAGCTCTCCTTCCTTTGAACTACTTCCATTGTTACAAAGAAAGAAAGGGTAGATTTATTTTCAAAGCCGTGTACAGAAACATTTTTTAAATAAGTGGAGTATAGTGGAGACATTTTGACGTGTTTCGGTTTATTCTTAATTGTTGGTGACAGGTGTATTTCTTAATGCAGATATGAATAGCAGTAGCTCCATATTGAATGCACTGACAAATGGATGTGCCATCAATGGACATTTGGATTTCGCCACCGCGCAACAGCTCAGTGGGATGGATGCCAGGCGTGAGGAGTGTTTAACATTAACACCTAACGGAATCATTCCTGGAATAACTTCTCCCAGTAGGCATCGAATTCATACCAGTAACGGCAGCGAGGAGCCGGAAAAAGCCATGAATAATTCCACTGATATGTGTGGATCTCTACATCTGAACGGCAGCCCGAGTAGCTGTGTTTCCAACCGGCCCTCGTGGGTGGAAGACCCTGGAGACACTTTGCACTATGGACACTATCACGGTTTTGGGGATACTGCTGAAAGCATCCCCGAACTTAGTAGTGTTGTTGAGCATTCCAATTCTGTCAAGGTCGAACAGAGATACGACAATACTGTCCTAGGCACAATGTATTTGTATCACGGCTCCTAGATGAACGGCCTTTGTATCGAACGCATATTGAAATTGCTACCAAATGAAAGTGGAGGGGGACAAAATCCTCACATAGCATTACATTTGAAGATTGCAACTTATTGCTATTTTTACACTTCGTTTATATGAAAAGTAAACCTTTAATTTGACAGCCTTATACAATAGTTGTAGTTCGTTGCATGTATGGGGCTTATTTAGTGATAAAGTAGGTGCTGTTATGATGGAATGGTTATTATTTTCATTTTTTTATTATGGAATGTTCTGGTTGGTTTTGGTTTTTTTATTTCTAAGCTTGTGAACACTATCTTTCCCTTTTTAGAGCTGTTTTCCCTTTTATTAAAACGATGTTTAACTGAATTTTGTGAAGAAAATGTTACGTATGTGCATCTCTTAGAAGCAAAGATTTTTCTTTTCCGTATCTTTTGCCGAAGCTATGGTAGCAATATCAATGCCAGCTATCACTATGCAAGGTTGAAAGTGGCAATCTTCTGGAGCTTCTCTGACTTAGTTTGTACATTTCTTTGGTATAATTAGATGTTCACCTTTAGAATTTTTGGACGAGTCGTTTAAAACCGCAGAGACAAAATTGGAAGAAGTTAGCGTTTCACTTTCTGTAGCGTAGAAGTGCTTTTTGTTGTTGTTGGGCTCTGCATTATAGAGTGGGAAAGTGGGCTGCCTTTGTTCGGTCGCAGCTGGGTGTGCCTCAGGTTAGCTCTGAATTCGTGACAGTTTTCTTTGGCTTCTCTCCTTTCTATGTACGCTTGATATTTTGCCATAGCTCACAGACCGGAGGCATGTCGGCGGTGTTCTGCTTTGTACGCGGTTGAAAATTGCTGTTACTTGTTCTAGAATTTGCCAAGTCAAAATATTTGAGTTTGACTGTCTTGGATATACATTTATTGTCCGTTTGTTTTTTCTTTTTTTTTGAACATACGCTTTGAAACTGTAATGTCGTGTGCTCTCTGGGCTATGCTCACAGAAAATACATTGTATTTAAAGCTTAATACACAAATCAAAATTCATAGAAGTGCACTATATGAGCACTAATAATATAAGTTGCTGCTTTGTGTTATGATAAGTGAAGGGTGGGGAAGAATATGGTAAATGAGATAAGCCTTCTGAATTGTGTTGAATTTTTGTTCTCGTTTTGTTCAAAAAGGGACCTTTACAAATTGGATTTAAAAATAAACAAACATATTACATTGTATCTGTTTTGTTTAGACGTTATTATTTTATTGGCAATTGGAGCAAGTTTTTAACAGTTTTAAAATCACATCTCTCCACAATCTTTCTCAGTGGAATTTCTTGATGCTGTCGGTATATGGAAGCAAATCGGAACAGCCCAGTAAGTTGTCCTCAGCTGAGTTACACAAACTGGATATTCTGTATATGGAGGTTGTTATCACCCTTGAACTCCAAAAATGGACTAAAATACTGCCTGTCTGATTCTCAGGAAAATTGTAGTCTCCTTCAAACATCTTTAGGCAAAATGCTACAGAGAGGTCAGTGTTCCATCTCATTCACTATCTACATACAAGATACTCAGAGTGTATTCAAATTGAGAGTAGCACTGATGGGAAAATAGACTGGTCCTTTTGCAAGTAGTTGGCCAGACCAGCAAAACTCCATTGTCTTCTGGAGACAAGACTCTCCCCTGAGACAAGCTGCTCCTGGCATGCAGGTGGCCACTTGCTTGTCCTTGAACGGCCCCATTGGGGCCCTGTTCTTCGCAGATGTAATTTGCTGACCTAGTGCTGCCCAGAGGCGTGTGTGCTATGGCCTTCATAAAGCTGGGAGATATTAACTTCAACGTGGTGTAGCATTTGGTTTGGGGATAGTTTTAGAACTTGCCGAGCTTGCTGCCTATACTTTCCTGTGCTGCTTCGACTAAATGAAAGCAACTTGTAGTTTCAGTAAGCACTGCTGTCTGAAGTACGCGGCTATAAACTGATTCTTTAAGGATTTTCTTTGGGTAACAACTAAATTCGCATGTGTCTGTTTTGATGGTAAACATTTAGGTAACAGATTTTAGCATTGCAGGATTTATACAGTGTTCATAAGCCAGGGTTTTTTAAATTTGTGTACATTTGGGATTCATTCACTTGCTTTTCACATCTTCTCCCCTAAGAACACCTTGGAAGACCCTGTGTTGCAAATTCAAAGAGAGAACATACTGCTTTATTTTAAAAAGCACTTCCACACGTGTGTGTTCAGCTGCATGCTAACACAGAAACAGATCTCAAGGCCCGTATCTGCTGTCAGGCTCCATGGAAGCTAATCATTGAATTCTAACAAAATGCAGAAGACCGGTGAAGGCCCTACAATGCAGACACACGGTGGGTTTTTCAGGGAATTTCCTTTATGGCTAATGGTGCAGAAGAAAGAAGTAGGTGACAGAGCATGTCTCGGCCTGCAGCTGAGATGTATCATTTTTGAAGCATCAAATATTTCATAAGAATCGTGAAACTGCCTTTTTACCAGAGCTTCTTGACACAAAATGTGTACTTAGAGCCAAGGCCATCTGAAGTCTTGTTTTTTAATTATTTCATAAATCTTCAATAGAAGAGGAAATGGGGAATCATAGAATAGTTTCAGCTGGAAGAGACCTTCAATAATATCAAGTCCAACCTTATTCCTAGCCCTATCAAAACCCACTAAACCATGTCCCTAAGCACAACATCTAACTGCCTGTCAAATGCCTTGCTGAAGTCAAGATAGCCAACATCCACAGCCTTGCCTTCATCCAACCAGCAGGTCACCCTGTCGTAGAAGGAGATCAGGTTTGTTAAACAGGACCTGCCATTCATAAAGCCACGCTGACTGGGCCTGATCACCCAGTTGTCCTGCATGTGCTGCATAATAGAACCCAGGATGATCTGCTCCGTCAGCTTCCCTCGAACTGAAGTCAAACTGACAGGCCTGTAGTTCCCCAGATCATCCTTCCGTCCCTTCATATATATGGGTGTTGAGTTGGTAGGTGAAGAATTTACAGTGTTAAGCACAGAAGTGAGTTCTACCATGTATAGCCGTGTCTTTCCATTTGTAACTACTACTCATGACACAGAGGGTTTGTATTTTAATATCCTGCTGTTAAAATACAGAGGACTTTCCTCATTTTGCTCTGTTAGACCATCTGACATAGTTTAAGAATCACAGAATCATAGAATGGTTTGGATCGGAAGGGACTTTAAAGATCACGTAGTTCCAGCCCCCCTGCCATGGACAGGGAGACCTTCCACTAGAGAGGTTTCTCAAAGCCCCACCCAACCTGGTCTTGAACACATCCAATGATGGAGCATCCACAGCTTCTCTGGGCAACCTGTTCTGATGTCTCCCCACCCTCAGAGTGAAGGATTTATTCCTAATTTCTAATCTAAACCTACCCTCTTCCAATCTGAAGCCATTACCCCTCATCCTACCACTACATGCCCCTGTAAACAGTCCCTCCCCAGCTTTCTTGTAGATCCCCTTCAGATACTGGAAGCTGCTGTAAGGTCTCCCCAGAGCCTTCTCTTCTCCAGGCTGAACAACCCCAACTCTCTCAGCCTGTCCTCGTAGGAGAGGGGCTCCAGCCCTGGTATGAAGCCTGGTATGGCTCCTGTAAGAAGCCTGGTGTGGCTCACAAGGCTTCTTCAGGCCTCAGTGACAAAGTCTCAGGTTCTGCTAACAGAAAGCAGTGCTGGGCCATTTTAATTATTCCCTGCTCTGCAATTTCTGAAAAGACTGCTGGGTTTTAAACACCTGGAGATAAATTCTCAGTAGTTTTTAATTGGCAAGGCCAATGGTATTGTAGGACTGTTCGTACTCAGCCCTCTTGTCCAAGTTTAGAATTTTTAAGGCTTTTATCAGCCAAACATTATTTTATTTTGTCTTACTGATATTTTGGTTCAGGGAATGGTTCTCTGAAACTAGTTTGCTTTCCATCTGCTTAGATTTAACTCAATAGCACCACCATGAATTTCATATGGAATATGCTAACCAGTTATTTTCCTCATCATCCTCCTGGTTATCTCTTTGGTTGACACTCAATTCTGTGTGAGATTTCAGTTGATTTCTTTCAGGTTTACGTAGGTATTTTTGCCTTAATTCCTCACAAATGTAGCTTCTTTCCAGTTCTGGTTTTCAAAACCAAAGTTTTGGCAGAAATATAAGTATGTACAAATTCAGGCAGTATTTTGATATGGAATATTTCTGACCAAGTAGCTGAAGTTTGGTGATGTGAAATAAGAGAAAGAGAAGTGCTGCACAACTTCATACACAGTTACAGTCTTTAATGTTTTTAACAACTGATCCCCTAATTCTAGGGCAAAGAGTTGTGAGGTATGTCTGAGGTATATAAAGATCAGATTAAGATGAGATGCTCCTTGGATTCAAGACCCATTGCAAATGCTTTTAGACCTTGTGAACTTCTCACTGGTTTTGCACCTGACTGTGATCAAATCCCAATCCTTGTTCAGGCTCGCATTCCATAAGCCTTTTACAGATTGTTAGTCCATTTTACTAAACCTGTTTAACAAGCTGTCATCCTTCTGCAGTCTGAAATTGAACCTTAGTGTGACATTTATAACCAAGTTCTAAATCAGTAAGGAGCTTCTGCCTTCCTATTACAAATGTAATATATCCAGAAGGGCTGCGTCACAAAATATCAAAGTAAACCCTGAGCACAAAACAAACCTAGAATAAAAAAGGAATTTTTGCTGTCCCATGTCCTAGAGCCTATGGTGCAAGCTTTTATCAGTAGTAACACATACTTCCTGAAGTATGGCCTTGTGCTCTTCTCCACTGACTTTGTGTCCTTTGTTTCCAGTCAGTTTTCTTTCAGTCAGTGAAAAACTGCACACTTGAGGCGTGGGGCACAAAAAAACCCCAAGCCAAACAAGTAAAAAAACCCCACAACAATAAACCAACTAAAAGCCCTTTTTCACCAGTGCAGTGGTGCCCACCGTGCCACTTGTTGCTGTCACTGGCCAGTGCAGTACATCCTTCATGTCCCTTGACCTCCTGGGCATGTGGGGCATGCTGGACCAGTCCTCCCTTGCTGGTACCACTGGATGTGACACACGCTGCAGCTTCCCCTTGGCACCTTCAAATCCTGATATATTTTCTTCAGGGTGGTTACTACCCTGGTGAAATTCTTTTTAATTATGCTTTCTAGGGGTCTTTGTGACAAAAAAATGCCCCCTTTGCTGATATTTTAATAAGTGAATTCTCTTGTCGTTTGCCCCTAACTCTCACGTATGGCATCATGTAAAGCTCTAGCTAAAATGAACTTCTTGATGCTCCAGGGAGGAAGCCCTAGAAGCCTTGGTCTGGGGGCAGGTGAGCTGGGGGGGGAGCAGTGTTGTGGATTTCCTACAGGTATTAAAAAAGAGTGAGGGGAAGCTTCCCATGCTGGACAGTGCTGAGAGGTGCAGCAGGATTGCTGCAGAAGAGGCAGCAGTGGAAGGTGGCACCCTGGGAGCATCCCCCTTTGCTGCTGCCGCTGGCCTGGGGAATGCAGATCCACAGGGCAGGAAATCTTTGAGACCCAGCTAAACCCAGGAAACAAAAAAAATGGGTTTTGTGCAAGCAGAGTTTACTATTCCTGGCAACTGGTAACCACGTTTCTGCTGCACTGCTTAATGACTCCCAGATACTTCACACCTCTCCTTCCGACCCCGGAGTTTCCTGTCTCCAAGTGGTAACTGGCTGTTTACAGGCAAGGATCAAAAGGACTCTGGTTTAAAGCAGATGGTTTATTTTAAAAGCATATCTGGCTGTAATATTGTTTTAAATAATACACTACAAGAGTTCATAGCAGTACCATACGCTTGGAGTATCTGAATTAAAAGCTTTGCCACAGTCAAAAGTGGACTTTTTCTGTAAACAGTACTCCCAAAAAAGCGTAATGAATGTTCCTTATGGTACAAGAATAAAAGTTAGGCATCCTCTCTCCCTTCAAAAGGCACAGCAAGTTTTAATGAGTAACTTCTGTTTGCTTCTGTGTCACTCAGTTGCATATCCAGGACTTGATAGCCGTTTCCAAATCAGCAGGAATTAGTTTCAACTGGCTGAAGTGCAAGCGGGGGAGACACGTGTTTGACATTGAAGACAAGTTCCCCGGCTCGATCATTAATCTGAGCAGTGTTCCACACGGAAAAGAACCAAACACCTAAAGCTGAACACAATGCCAAGCTGCATAGTATTAATTGTATTTCTTCTCACCAGGCTAGAACTGTAAGTTAAAGAAGAAAAATAAGTTAGTCTGAGTTTCTCTTCCTGCAAAGGCAGGATGTAAACTTACTGCAGAGGAAATACCACTTATTAATAGAGCTCTCCTCTTGATGTTACCAAAAGGTCAAGCATTGTTTGTTGGTGCGAGCTGGCAGCTCGGTCTCACCACTGACACGTGTGCTTTCCTGTGCTGAACACAAACTTAACAGTGTCTGTGGTTTTTGACAGGTTTTGTTTTGGGGACGAGAAGTTGGGGTTTGTTTGGTTTTATTTTATTCTCAGTATTTCTAAAAGGTGTTGCGAGTTGGATTAAGTCACAATAACGTGAAGCACATACCTTGGAATCTCAGTTTATTCTATTTTATATTTGATACCTTGTATAATACAGCATATTTTATAAAAATCAGCATGAAAAAGGCAAATTATGGTACACAATATAAGAAGAACCAAGCAAAAAATACACGTATGATGTGGAAAAGCACTTACTTATATGGCAGTTCCTGGGATCCAGCAACTCTCCCAACAATAAGATGTCAAACCAGGAAGTTCTGTAAATTCTAGGAAGTATAAAACCCTCAGGATTTTTCACTATGTAGCGTAGATGATAAAATGCCTAGAAGTTTATTTATTAATTAAATTTATTAATTAAGTTTATTATTAATTACTGTATTTGTAATTAATGCTTCAAATCTGCATTTTCAGCTGAAATTCTAGTATTAAGAAATCACAGATGCATCTTCCATTAGCAGAGGGGTTGGATGTTGTCATATTAGAAACTGTCACCATTTGCCAGATAGCTTTTCACTCTTCATCTTGGAGCACCATCCTGCAGACACAGGTCAGCTTTGCTGACAGTAGTCAAGAACATCTGTGTAAAGAAATTATTGTCACGTGAGTGGAGGGCATCATCACTTCTTTGAACGTGTAGCAGTTCTTTTGTGGTGCACAGGACTAGTGCCATGTCCAGCGATGCAGGTAGTTGTCCTGTGGCCTCTAGTAGATGACAGTTTTACTAGAGGCAACAATACCAACCAAGGTTTTGGAGCTAAAGAATCACCATCCCCCATGGTGATAGGACAAGCAAGGAGGATCTGGTCTATGGTGGCAGCACCCACCTTAATATTTTCAAGGGATCTGCCAAGCTGCTTTTGACTAACATGGGCAGCAGTGGCCTATCAGCAGGGCACAGTTATTATGCTAGATGGCCATGTGGTCTGCAGGAGGAAAGGGGCAGAGGAGTTTGTGTAATTATTGAGAAAGGGCTTTATCTCCCAAATATTTTCACAAGTTTAGGAACAAACCAAATCTGGTTACCCTAGCTGCAAAGCAGCCTTTGGGACACCAGCTAAGGGGCCCTAATCTGTCAAAACAATACATTGAACAGGTCTCCTTGCAATTGCCACAGCTGTAGGGCAGGACGGGCAACCTCGGTGCACGTTCAGGTGTGCAACGTGCCCTACTGGAGCTTCTTACATTGCTTCAGTTACTGCACAGAATTCTGTAAACCCACATCTTCAAAATGTCTCCTACAGCATCAAGTAGGAGTTGCTCTTTTCACTTCATGCTCAACACACGCTCCCTGTGTCAACTGGAAGCCCTGATTTCTCCCCCTGTTAGCTGGGGCCTTGCTGGAGCATCTCGTGGCTCTGGTCCAGCCCGTGCACCAGCGCTGGGGGGAATTCATGGGCCCCTGGACACAGCCCACTGTGGTTTGCTGTCAGGACGCTAAGAAACGCTCCTGACAGCCGCTGTGCAGGATGAGTTTTGCTCTGAAAGGCTAATTACAAACTAGAGGTCACATCCTGCACTCTTCAGTGTTGGATGCAAGGAAGGAGGCAGTGGCAGAATGACCATCATCCCAGGCAGACCCCTCTCTTCTGTGGGACCAGCAGCTCCTCCCAGCCTCTGATGCCATGCTTGCTGGGAATGATGCGGTCTCAGAAGGCACACAAGGCTGCAGCGGTCCCATAGTCCTCAAGGTGTTGAGATGTTGCTCAGATCAGCACTGCACAGCCCCGAGCCAGACGTGCACCAGCTGGAAGCTCTGTAACAAGGTTAGAATGGCCCCAAGTCCAAAATAATAAGCCCTAATTATTAGGTCTTTGGTACTCTGCTTGAGGTTAATCCTGCTGTGGCCTGAATAGCAAAAGGCAGAACAGCTGAGGGAATAATCCTGCTGAACCCAAAGACAGGAGAATAAGATCATCCCTTAGACACAATTTTCAGAGTGGGAGAACTGGGATATGCACAGGTGACCTCTTGCACGGGACAGCTGGGTAGCGTGAGACTAAAGACAGCAAACATGAACATCGTCACCTCCTCCTGAAGGAGGTTCAGAAAATGACCAACAAGCAGCAAGGCAAAGGGAGCAGAAAAGTGGCATCCTCGGTACAGGGGACTCTTTGAGACAGAAGTCCTCAAGGACTCACCAGAGCTTTTCCAGTAGAGAAAGATACATTCAAAAATCCAGTGATTACATAAGAAAGATCTAGTGATGAGAAATCCAGAGATTTCAGGAACCAGAAGAGAAACACAGGCCAAGGAGAAAAATGAGGTGATGAAAATATGCAGCCTGAGAACAAAGTAGTAACCTCTTTGCCACAGATGGCACCAATGATTTTATTATTGTTAGCGAGTTCTTAAAGTGAGCTGTCCTATATCTCCTGTAGACACCTGACTGTGTAAAACACTGAGGGATTTCAGCACAGATGCGCTCCCAAGCTGTGTAAATTCAGATGCTGGGCTCAAAATTCATCTCTACTGAACCTGAGCAATTCATCCAGGCACTGGGTAAATTCAGGCATATTATACCAGCACCCTGGTTCTGATGGGAAAACCGCTTCAAGTTGCAAAGGTGAAATATGCATAAAGCAAAACTATTTCTGAATGAAGAAAAATGCTCCTAGAAATGGTATTTAATTTAATGTCATTCCGGGACAATGCCTGGCACCAGTTTATGCCCATGCTCTCAAACCTGTATCTTCAGGTGTGTTGATTCTGTGAGCAGTAGAAGGAATAACAAGGGAAAAAATAAATTAAAAAAAAAAAAAGGAAAAGGCAAATGCAAAGACCAAATTCTGCTATGACCACAAGATACAACCTTTCCAGAATTAGAGCAGAGTTATGTCTTTCACAGCCATTTGCTTTCAGAGGGCCAGAGTCTGTGTCTGATTCAAGTGACACACGGTGCCCATTTTACCTGACACAGATGTTTGTTTTCCCTTTGGCTCAAGGAGCAAATACGTTTGTCCAATCTAAGCACAATGCGAGCTTGAGCAACTGCAACAACTGGTTCCTGATGGCCAGGAGCAGAGGTCAGTGGGGTACCAGAAGATCTCCAATCCACCAAGTGATCTGAAACCACATCTGGTGCACCACTGAAGACCCTGGAAGATACACAAAATACTTACACAGTTGGATACTTGCTGCTATCTGAGCTTTCTTCAGGCATTGCCTTGGGCAACCTGGTCTAAAGGGAAGTGTCCCTGCCACGGCAGGAGGGTTGGAACTAGATGATTTTTAAGGTCCCTTCCAACTCAAACCATTCTATGATTCTATGATTGCCTTCTAGCATTGCAGCATCTTCTTCAACAGTCACCATTGGTCCAATGCTGAGGGCATCCTCCTGTAAGGGTAAGAGCTGCCCAGCTCCCCCTCACAGGTGGGCCCACAGGTCAGCCCAGTGAAATGTGTGAACTGAAAGTTTACGTGTGCTGTGTGCCTCTTGGACATCCCCACGCAGCCTGCCTGGCTTCTTCAGGCCTTCTTTCCCCTTGGCCTCTCCCATCTATACCTTGCATTAGTCTTGCAGACACCCTTGTGCAAACACCTTTGCTCTCTCCTACCAAGCCACGCAAATAAAAAGGTTCTCTCATCTCCTCATTATTCAGTTATTTTTCACTAACTTTGGTATCTCTGATAGTGATAAATGGAACCTAAACTACTTGGAGCTCCATGCGAACTCCTTCTGGAAGACCATTTCCTACTTTATCTCTACAAATCCATGGTCCCTGATGGGCTGCACCCACAAGTGTTGAGGGAGCTGGCTGATGTTGTTGCTCTACCACTCTCCCTCGTTTTTGAAAGATCGTGGAGAATGAGAGAGATTTCTGAGGACTAGAGGAAAGCCAATCTCACTCCAGTCTTCAAAAAGGGAAAGAAAGAAGACCCTGGAAATGACAGACCAGTCAGCCTCACCTCCATCCCTGCAAAGCATCTCATTCTGGAGATCATTATCTCAGCACACGGAAGAAAAGAAGATTACCAAGAGTAGCCAGCATGGATTTACCAAAGGGAAGTCATGTCTGATTAACATAAAAGCCTTCTATGATGGTGTGACTGAATGGGTAGATGCAGGGAGAGCAGTGGATGTTGTCTACCTTGACATCAGCAAGGCTTTTGACACTGTCTCCCATAACACCCCCCATGGGTAAGCTCAGGAAGTGTGTGTTAGATGAGTGTATGGTGAGGTGGGTTGAGAACTGGCTGAACAATAGAGCTCAGAGGGTTGTGATCAGTGGTGC
>WUAM01000431.1:126136860-126156089 GCA_024336885.1 Actenoides hombroni | reverse complement strand
AAAGAAGGCTGAGGGGAGACCTTATTGTCCTCTACAACTACCTGAAGGGAAGTTGTAGCGAGGCGGGAGTTGGTCTGCTCTCCCTGATGACAAGTGGCAGAACAAGAGGAAATGGCCTGAAGTTGAACCAGGGGAGGTTCAGGCCGGATATTAGGAAGGATTTCTTTCCAGAAAGGGTTGTCAGGCATTGGAATGGCCTGCCCAGGTGTCCACCACCCAGAGGTGGTGGAGTCACCATCCCTGGAAGAGTTTAAGAGCTGGGTAGATGTTGTGCTTAGGGACATGGTTTAGTGGGTTTTGATAGTGCTAGGAACAAGGTTGGACTTGATGATCTTGAAGGTCTCTTCCAGCCAAAACTATTCTATGATTCTATGATTCTATTCCATGAAATCCCTGTCGATGTGTCTCCCCAGCAGGTGGACAGTCAACCCTTGACGTGTTGTAGATAAAATGCCATAACATCCATGAACTAAACCTCGTTCTAAAGTCTCTGCTGGCTGCCTCTGGCTGGAGGACAGTGCCCATTCCTGCCTTCATTCTCCTTCACATGCTGCCGGAGACTTTCTGTGTTGGCTGTCCCTACTAGTGGCCTTGGAGCTACGGATATTTTACCAGCTGTGGTTGACACTGTAACAACAAAAAACAGCCTGACAAACAAGGCTAATGGGGTGGTGGTGGTGAAAATCAGGTTTTACTGGATTTCCTCGAGTTCATCCTCCTTCAACAAGGATTATCATAACTAATTAGGCAGAGCACACTAACAATGCTCATGTTTGGAAATACGGTTTCTTGATGGAAGAGGAAATTAAATAGGATGTGATCAGAGAGCTGCAGACAGACAATGAGGCCAGTCCAAACTGCCAGTGTCCAGGGTTTTCATCAGAGAATAGATTAATAGTTAGGTAATTTATTTTGCTGTGTGTAGAACAATAATAACTATTACATAGTACTATAATTTGCATTTCCAGTAAAATCTTCTGATGTACCTTCCTTGTGGACTTCATTTCCCTCCTGCCCTCAGCCCTTTCTTTGCTTGGAAGGCCAGGGTGAACAACTCAAATAAACCCTTCCACCAAGCAGAGCTTCTTCAGGTGATGCTGAAACACCTGAAACATCCTCCAAAGAGAGAAGGGTTGTGAGGACAGCGAGGAAAGGGACGTGAGAGTCTGGTAGCTGGAGTCTCTGTGGGAACGGCAAGTCTGGCCGAGGTACCTTGGCCCAGGCAGTCAGATCCTGTCCTGCTGTCAGGGCATCAGGGCTCGAGGCTACGTCCTTGTGGGACTGGTGCACACACACACGTGCACACACGCATGCACACACCATCCATCAGAGGGAGAGAGCCCCTGCACCTAGTGTCCAAAGCAAACATAGATGTTCAGTGCCCAGGGCTGTAAAGCTGGAAGGATGGCAGGGCTCAGCAAGCTGAGGAGCAAAATAAGGAGAGGAATCATAGAATCATTTAGGTTGGAAAAGACCCATAAGATCATTTGGTCCGCTGAGGAGGTGCAAGGTGGACCTGGTGACTGGATGTGGCAAAGGCACTGATGGCTTTGGCACTGTCAGGCGTAGCCACTAGCAATTCAGAGCCACCCTGGCAACATTTCTGGAAGGTGTTTGAGCCAGCAAAGGAGCTTTGGATGACAGCAAGACTTGTGCTGCTCATTGCTGGTAGGTCTGAGTCCAGCTCTAAGAAGAACAGCTCTGGCCTGACTATCCTGTGAAACTACATCCCCAAGCTTGTAACAGCTCTTGGAAATGAAGGTCTCCAGGCAATGTTCTTTTTTACATCACTCTGCCGTAGAAGAACTGGGAAGCATATTAAAAAGTAGTATCCTGAACTGACATTACTTTTTTCTTGCCTGCTGTTGGCAGGGCCCCAGTGTGGTCAGAGACATGAAGCAAGTCCCTGTGGAAGTGGGAATCAGGCTCTTTATCCTGCCTCTTCAGCATGAGCAAACATCAGGACTGCAGCTAGTAGTCACCATTTGCAGCCACGGGCATTTAGGTTCAGTGTCAAACACCAAACACCTGCTCATGGGCGGCTAATGCAGAAAGCAAGGGACTGAAAAGAATGCCTCTGATCCCGGGGAAAATCCCTCAGGACACGAATTGAGCACAGCACAAACTGAGGAATTTCATCCAGTGACTCCTGCTTCACCCTCTCCCTGCACCAACACTGCAGCACACTTTCAAGCTGGGCACCTGGCTCTGACCGCCCTTGTCGGGCAGTGACTTTCCTTCTCCTACAGGCTGAGGGAACAAAATCATAAACAGGTATATCAGAAAATTATTGCCTCAGCAATAACCTCTCCATAACCGAGCTAGTGGGAAGGAATCGTGTACAAAAAAGAATCTAGAGATAACGGTTGGCAATAAAAGCTTCAGGCCATGTCACTGGAGCTGTATATTATCCATGGAATTTACAGAATCTATTTTAATTTAGCGACTTCCCCCATAATATGAACGAGGCAAATAAAAGGCTTCAGGGGAGCAGTAATAACAGCAAAGTTACGGAGGCATCCGAGTAGGTACCAGCAGCTCGAGCTTGAGGACAGTTGGTAAATAACCAAGGACTGGAGGCCAGCAGTGGATGTCCTAACACTGCTGCTATTTTTAAAATTTTATTTTCCTAGCACGTTGCAGAGGAAGAAAGGTAGAATCATGAGAGAATTTGCTTCAGGGAGCTGGACCAAGAACATCAATATTCAAAGAGGTCGCCGGCTGTTCAAACCCCAGCATGAACACACTTCATTAAAGCACTCCTTCTAATACTGCCTCTTTGCTGTATTCTTTATTTCTAAGAAAGGAAAAACATAATACCTAGTGCAGAACACAAAAAGCTGTACAAACAATTAACGGAGATACACTAGTAGCTCAAGCCCGACAGGTTGGGGATTGTGAACTTGCAGATCACCGTTGCTTTGCAGGCACAGAGAGAGGGCAGGAGGCTGAATGCTGGCATTAAGGGAAGAGACGTGGCAGGCAGCTCTCCTTCTGTCCTGTCTCCATGCCACCCAGCCTGAAGATGAAAGATGTGGTTCCTATGGCGCTATGGGTCCCTTGAAGATACCTGATTGCAGAGGTCAGAAGCCAGATGAGCTGTGCCCTCCATGCAGGAGGACCAGGGATGGGGAGCAGGAGCTGGAGAAGCTGCATTTCAAAAATTAAGGTTGACACCAGACCTTGGGAAAACTTCTCCATGTGTAATGTTTCTGCTGAGGGCACTGGTACTTCAGATGTACCACAGAGCAAAATTTCACTTTTCAACAAAGGTGTTTCCTATGCCATGGAAAGCTGGCTTGCAGTTAAATAGCTTACCAGCCACAGTGTCCAGCTGACATGGGCTGACAGCTCACATACATATCTGGCACGGCAGTTATCCCAGGTTGAAGAGGTCCTATGAGACACCAGCATCTCAGTGGTGCTGCAGCTACTGGCCTTCACCTCTTTATTTTGTTCCTCAGGTACCAGAGCTGAGGTGAAGACCAGTAGGTAGTGCTTTGCCTGCACAGTGCCCAGCAGTGAGCAGAGAAAAGGGGCTGGGAACCCACTCTGGCAGGCTGTTGAAATGATTTTTCCTGCTGATGCCTCCCTCCACAGCCACAGCCAGCATGCATATTAAGCCAGTGTGGACAAAAGGTGCAGTTCACTAAGGCAACCAAACTGCAGGGGGTGGTGGTACCACCAGCAGACAGCAGCCTCAGAAGCTCTAGAGCCCAGAGAAGGGCCAAATGAGTGCTCAGAAGCAGTAACACATCCTCCCTGGAGCTCTATGGTGCTGTTCTAAAGCAGACTGGAGACAAACCCTAAAAGAGAAGGATAATCCTTGGGCCTCCATGCACTGTAGTACAGGTGGAGCCTCTCACCATTCAGAGAGTGCTTCTCTGTTGCGGTTAAAAAATATAAGGCCTGCTCCTTAACCAATATGAAGGAGCTTCTCTAATGTGCCAGAGAATGTACCACGGAGGTTTGGACAAAGGCTGAAACTAGCAGTTTGCCCAGGTTGCTCTGACAGCCCCGCAACTTTCCACTCATATAGACCAATTTTTTTTCTGTATCTTCTTTCCTTTCCCTGCCACTAGCTGTGAGCTGTCTCTTTTATTTCATAGCTTCCCTAAGGCTGAGCGAGGTGTAACCCTTCAAGTGTCATTCCTGCACAATGGGGAGGCAAGACAACCCTAGCGACTAGTGCTGCTGCCCTCGCCACTAATGCTGCTCCTTTGCTCTCCTGATAAAAGGATCAGCTCATCATCTGCAAAATAAACACAAGGTCTGCTGAGGCAGTGACAAGGAAATGCGTAATAGGACTTCTACTCTGAGTACTCAGTGTCACCATGTCTCACCTACGCTTACTCACCTGGCTCCTGCAAGGGGGAGTGTGGATGGCCCCATGGGAAGGGACTGGGGGCAACAAAACAGCTTTTCCCTTCATGTGTCTCCAGATTCTCCCTGAACTTTGCACATGAATGGGCACTTCCATGGGCCTGGCATGGGCTGTAGGCAAACCTGGTTTTAGCAGAGGTCTAGCCTGGCGCTGCAAACTGTGGGACAAAACTGCAGCAGAAGGGTGGCTGTCGTTCCTGGGATGACATCATGGGAAAAGGAGTGGAGATGTCTGAGCACAGTGGCTCAGGGATGTCAGTGTCTGCTCTTTCTTCTGGCTGGGAAACTAGGTCTTGGAACACAACACAGTGACAACTGGAGAGGTTTTGATGTCAATACTAGAAGTTAATCTAATGTAAGGCAGGTGAACATAAATGGATCTTTGCTCTAGTGGGTAACAGGACACAGAAGAGACAAGTTTTTTGATATAAATATCTCAAGATATCTATCTGCCCTGACCTCAGTCTTTGCTTCTGCCCTTTTGTAAATACTTACATTGTCAAATTGCTATCATCCTATTATATTAATATTTTTTACATTGTAACTAGCAATTCCAAATAAACACCCCAATTTATTTTCCTTGGTGGTATATTTAGCAATTGTCTTATACTTTCCCCATGGTGTGGTTGGCATATCCACACTTCCCCAGTTACTGGGGGCAAGACATTCCATAGTAACAGAGGGAATCACGCCGAGTAATTTAATGTGTCCAACCCCGTAACAGCCTGGCAACATTTGCAACATGGGAACCTAAGGAAAAATCAAGACCTGCTATTACAACAAAATGAATCCCCAGTTGTACAGCATCCTGTGAATAAAAGAGTTACTGACTTAAAACATCATGTAAAATGTATTTGTAATTCCAACTGGCTTTGTTAAAAGCTGTAGGGGTTCATCTGACAGCAGAACTGGGCACAGAAAGATGGGAAGGATTGTGTGGACTGGGTGATAAGACACTGCATGTAGACAGTCAGAGATGGGCGATATGAAATCAATATGCTTATGCATATGAATGACAGTTTGGTCTCAATTCCCTGTCTTCTACAGCAGCCCCTGTTCTTTGGGTTCATTTATGTTCATCTTCACTCTTGCTTCTTACAGTAGGCTTCCAGTATACACAAGAGAACTGGTTGGTCTTGCTTTGGGCTAAATAAATTCAGAAGTTACAAAACCAGCTCTCTATTAGCACAAAGCAGATAAATTGCAGCGAATCGATAAACTGTGGTTTCGCAGGCACGCTACCACAACCAAGAAATATACCTGCTAACCATCTGCACACCCTCTGGGCTGGGCAGGGCCCCGTGCCCTCTGGAACACCCTGCCCCATGACGTCCCAGGGCACAGGAGGAGACAGGGACTCGTTCGTCAGTCCTTGGCTCGTGCCACCCCTCCACAGGACTCGCAGCTGCTATTTTTGCAACACGATTGAAGTGCCCTTCTCCTGCTCCATGACATTGCCAGCCACTTTTACCTCCTCTCTGGGATCCTGAAGCAAGAAGGGACTTCATATCCAGCAGCAACCTGCTACAGAGGACCTTCTCCCAAAGCAGTCCCAAAGCTGCCCGTGGTGTGGGTCAGCAACCTCGTGGTGTGGGACGTCACCCCCTTCTCTTGCAGACTCTGGCACATGCGTGGTCATGCATGGTCAGTGATTATGTCTTTCATGTCAAGGTCCCAGGACGTGATCCTGTGCACTGAGGCAGATACCATCCCATGTCTGTCTCTCGGACCAGGTGCAGCTCTGTAGGAAAAGCTTCATTTCCGCGCAGAGCCTGTAACTCCAGTGTATGTAGGTCTGCTGTGCCCAGCTGCACACCTCCGGGCATCGCAGCCGCAGCAAACGCGGCCCTGCCAGCTGGGTCTTCACACCTTGCACGGGGGACAAAGTGGCAGAGGCATCAGCTCCTGACCCCCTGAATAGGCCTCTGCACAATTTCATGCTGTTTTCTCTCATCCTTTTCATCAAAACTTTCCTGTTCCTTTCTGATAAATATGGTATCTTCACTATGAATCTTGTTTCCTGAGTTACAGGATAGAAAGAAAATCGCAATTATGAAACCACCACTCCAAAAGAAGTTGCTCCGGTCACGTGGACGGCTAAGCTCAGAAAATCCCAGTGCTACAGAATTTTATTTAGGAAACTCAGAACTGTGGATTATTTCAGCATCAAACTCCTTCCTATCTCTGCAAGCATTTCAAACAGCTCTGTTCATACCCAGGTGCTAAAGTAGTAATTAAAACCAGGAGCCAAAAGTAGATGTCAGGTTTTTAATTTGTCTAAAACTGATCAGAAACAAGATATGGGGAGCTGGGAATTTACCTGAGGCATGGCAAAATCAAAACATAAATCTTCAGATAAATTATATAATCCAGGGACTCCCTTCTCCTGCATCCCGATTAAGGAGAATACTTAGAAAAGCTGGTGATATGTTTTAATCTGTTTGTATATGTCAGAAAAGAAACCACCATGGAATGCCATTTTGCAAGGAAAAAAAAAAAAAAAATAGTATCACCATGCAAGGCTCCAGAGCTGTACACTTGTGTCAGGATCAGCTAAGGGTGGTTAATAGGGTTACTAGTGTTAGGAGACAAGTTTTCCTCCAATGTTTCAATGGATTCTTACATCTGAAATAAGAATTAGCAGGTGCTTCCCTGTGAACTTCTGGAGAGCTGCATGAATTCAGCTGTCCCTGCTGAACTGTGCAAGATTCTTGTCAGCCCCCCCACCCCAGCCTGTCTAGGTCCCTCTGAATGGTAGGTCCTGCATTGAGCCTATTCACTGGTAGCGTCATCCCAGTTTGGTATCACTGGCAACCTGGACAAGAGAGCCCTCCATCGCTTTCTCTGGGTCACTGAAAATGATGTTAAACAGGACATGTCACGGGACAGACCTGCAGTACCCCGCTTGTTACCAGCGCCCAGGAAGAAGGTATGTGACCCATTAATCACAACCCTATGAGCCTAACCAGCCAAAGAGCTGCTTACTCATCTAGTTATCCCTGCACCCAAACTGCAAATTCCCTGTTTAGGTGCATGAATATTATGGGAGACAATGCTGAAAGCCTTGCTTAAGTTTATATGAACAGAAGCTACCTCATTAAAGCTGAAGTAAATGAGATCCAGTGTTTGGAATCTTATAAATGTTCATAAATATCTAAGGAGTGGGTGTCAAGAGGATGGGGCCAGTCTCTTTTCAGGGGTGCCCAGGGACAGAACAAGGGGCAAGGGACACACCGGAATACAGGAAGTTCCACCTAAACATAAGGAGAAACTTCTTTAGTGTGATGGTGACAGAGCCCTGGAACAGGCTGCCCAGAGAGGCTGTAGAGTCTCCTTCTCTGGAGACTTTCAAAACTCACTGGATGAGATCCTATACAACCTGCTCTAGGAGAACCTGCTTTGGAAGGGGGGTTGACTAGATGATCTCCAATCCCTACCATTCTGTGATTCTGTTCTCCCCTCATTCACAAATCCAGTAATTTTCTCACAGGAGGCTAACAGGTTGGTCAGGTATGTCCTTGGTAAAGCCATGCTGAAGACTCTCATTCACCTTCATGTGCCCAGAAATGTGCTCCAAGGAGACTCCATGATTTTCCCAGGAACTGCAGTGAGGCTGACACACTCATAGTTCCCCAAATTGTCCCTTTGGCTTTTTTTCAAGATGATCATATATAACAACCTTTTCCAAAGCATGCTACCCACAAGCACTCAACTGCACACCCAGCATAATTTATGTACAGTTATTTCGCCTCTGTCCTATGATTATCGCAGTTTACCTAGAAGTATTTGGGGGAGGGAGGGTGAAATGAGAAATGTTCCTTTCCCTGTGAAGGGAAATTCCCTTCAGACAGCTGGTTGATGGGAATCCCAATCCTATAGGATTCTTTCTGCATCTATAGCAGAAACCCAGCCCTGTGGCCTAAAGCCCGTCCAAGTTCCATCAGTGCTGGAGAAGATGAAGTGACTCTGTAGTTACTACTGCCACCTTGTCCTGCGAGCATGTACAGACTTTCCCAATCCACAGCATGCATACACTACCACAGACTGTCCAGTACAGGTAACTGACAGGTAAGGACATACATAAGCTTTCAAAGATTCATGCAGTATATTGCAGAGAGTGAAGCACATCCACTCATCATGTATATCCAACCACCTCTCCTAAAAAAACGGTGCAAAAATGAGTGTGTTCGAGTTCCTTGTCTATCTACCAGGAGGACATGTCCTAGGTAGTTTGGTTGCTTCCGTAAGAATAAGTACAGAGACCCTGGAGACAAAAATGTTGTTGACCAGTGAGATGTACGTGCAAGACGCTGATAAAACAGCCTGAAGCAGCTGCTCTGTGTGAAGCAGAGATGCCCTAGTTGTATTTTCACTGGAGAGAATCTCTGCTGTCCAGAAAGAACAGGGGAACGTCCAGCACACAACAGAGCAACCTGCATTGATAGCATACCAGAGTCTGTAGCTCTAGTTTTTGCTTCAAGCAAGAAATCGATCTTTAAAAGCCCTGTGTTAGAAGGGATGAGGCAACGAAGTTAGATGAAACAATTAAAATAAGGTTTGCAGCAGTTTTACAAATAAAAATAAGCTTGTTCTTCCAGAGCTTTGGTCCAAACCTTTTCAACCAGTCGTCCAGTTGTTCTTTCGTTTTCACCTTTTATACACTAGTTACATTAGATAACAGATCTTACCACTTAATGCCTAAAATATTTCCTGAAATACAAGCATCTGACACTTGCAGCAGTTACCTGTGAAAAGCACAAATGGTTTACTCACGGAAGTCAGTATTTGTGCTTTTTTGTGAACCTGGCTTAGCTACGTCTTGAGGTCAAATATGATTTTGCCCACTCTGTCAGACACACTAAGTGGACCATTGGCCTCTGACTTGCACAAAGAAGGTTCTTCGGCTTCCTCCGAAATCTCCATGGACGTAAGTCCTACCGCTTGGCCTTCAGTAAAATAACACCTACAGATCATAGGACACCTTGGTAATCTGCTTCTAACAGTTCTTCCACGTTCTCTCGTAGGGCATGACACAGTTCTGGCCTTTTGCAAAAGGTTACTACAGCCCCTGTGCATAACAGCCTCCGGTCCTCTCATCAGAACTGGCAGAAGTGTCACATACTTTGTGTTTATCTTTCAGGGAAATGTGATGCTCTATTTCCCTTGAAGTTATTTAGACAGAGCTCTTAAATCTTTTATGGCCCAGGAATTACTTTTGATATCAAAGTCCATCTGTTTACCTTGGTATTGTAGCCTTACTTCCACCTTTCACACGTCTCTCTCTTCCTTTTCTAAAGGTTTCTTTGTTTTGATTCTAAGGGCTCACCATAAGGGAGCTCTCATGACACCTTCAATATTCCCAGAAAAAAAAAAAAAAACATACCTTAGCATGGATAACAAAGATTGAGAGCAGTATCAGTAACTTTAATTTAAAAATATTGCCTTTGTCTTCTTGAGGCTGTCCCTGATTCAAGCAGAATAGGGTCGGCAGATAAAAAAAATGAGACAAAACATAAATCAAATCCTGATAAAGCATGGAAATGCAAAATCAGGGCATCCAAACAACTGTATTTCTCTTCTGTGGTGACACTATGCCAAAACAGTATGATCACAAAGTTTTTAAGTAACTATGACCATAGATTAGACTTGATTAAAGTTTAAGACATGTCACATTCATTTTCTTCTACTTTCAGTGTCCTCCAGGGACACCTACAAACTAAAGCATTCAAACTCAGGGGACTTTTCTGAAAGAATTGCCCTTAATCTTTTAGTTGTTGAATAAAATCACTGTGTGGAACATGCATCTAACAATTCATCTTTTACTGATATGGCTTGCAATAAATTGTCTGTTCCTCACATTATAAGACTGAAGAAGCTATTATGAGAACAGAGCATTTTATTTCAGATGAAGCCATGCAAATCTCAAGGAGAGAGGAGGCTGGCAGAAAGAAAAGTCCCCTGATATATATCTTTTAATTAACACAGCAAAACATTCCTTGCTGTATGCAGGTAAATCGTTTATGCATAGTTCACTTGGGTTTCTCATCCTTATCACTAAAACTCCCTTTTTTTCCCCTCAAGTTTGACTTATTTTGAAAAAAAAATCGAACTAGTCAAGTGCATTGTATGATGAGGGAGTTCAGAATGTATAGCACTGAGGGGGCAACAGTAATTTAAATTGCATTAATTCTTCCAGAAAACGACAGTATAAAGCTGTGTTTTTCTGTCTCACCCAAGTTCTACAACATTCACTTAAAAGATTCAAGTTTAGGTATATACGTGTGTGTGTATATACATATATATGGCATTTTTATGATGCTGAGTTACAAGCCCTAGGTATATTAATCTCTTAGAGCCTTACCCGACTTGTCAGCAAGCCAAATGCAAGAGATCACTCCATTTTCTTTGCATCGTGATCCTTTCCCCAAAGCATGAAGCAGAAGTTCAAGCCCAGTTCAGCCAGAGCTCACATGGACAACTGATGTGCCACCAGCACAAAGTCACCTACTGCCTGCACCTTCTGCAGCTCCCACAGTCTCTTCCAGCCCTCAGTCTCAGCCAACAGTCATACAGAAAGTCTGAGTTATTAAACTATTGAAAATAAAAGCACTTAGAGCAGCTTAAAAATGAACATTACTGTCAATATCCATAGGACTACATTTGATATGTAATTTGAGGAATTGCCCTGAAACTTTTTGGGGGGATAGTTTCGGTCCCCAGCACATGCAGCACAGTCATATAGAAACTCCAATTACTGTACTGGAAGGAATACTGCTATTTCAGACACATTTTTCACTCCCTGCTTCACTAGTTACCTAAGATTTGGATGGAGGTTAGATTTTCAGCCCAAGAGCTGAAAGGCATTTTGACTTCTACAAAGCGTCCACCCATCAGACCAGGATTACTGCCACACTCTGTCACTGCAGCATCTGAGAATTCAGGGCCTTATCTTCGATGGCTGGTGTGCAAAGTCTGTAAAAATGGTTAACTGGACTACCAAGTGATTTTGAAGAGGACAGCAAAGCCAGCAGTCCTCCTCAAGGACGTTAGGCCACAGTGTTTCTCTACGTTTCTCAAGTAAGAACTGGAAATTTAAACACTGGTACCTCTTTTAAAAGTTGGTATCAAACACTTTTGTTTTCTTCTGGTGGAACTGCAACAGCAGTGAGGTCCTGCAGAGGGGCCAGTAACACTCACTGGGCTGAGGGATGGTAACCACCATCAGCAAAGCTGTTTATGAAGTGAACTAAAGGACTAATCTAACCAAGTCATCAGGCTTCACACACTGACAACCAGAAACCTGCAGCTGGGGAGAAGTGCCACCAGCCCTCCACACTCCTGTCCTGGCTGCTAACACAGCTCCCCTGGTGTGAGAGGAGACAGAGGTACCTTAGCATTTTTTTTGACTACCAACAACAATAAAAGCCTACTGGGAAAAGTAATCTAGGTATCCTGACCTTGGGAGAAAGCCTTAATACTGCCTCTCAGCACTTCCTATACAGACTTAGTCTGCTCCAGTGCTCTTCCTAACTGTGTCATTCCTCCTACTTGTTACAACTGGGACTTCAGTAACACCTGGGAAAGTAAGAAGCTGAATGAAGCATTAGAAGCTTGATTATTTTTTGGCATTACATCGAACACTCGCACTACTTTTGACACTCAGAAGTGAGAAATTATTAGCACTTTTAAGCTATGGCTAATGCAAGAGCTGGGGTTTTTAAGTACACAGAGCAAATAGGCCACAAGGATGATTTTAAGTCTGACTAAAGCAATAGAATGCACTCCGAAGATGTTCACATTTGTTTTAGAGCATTTCTACTACAAGGGACTTTTTTATCATTCTATGAAACAGCTTTCAGTATTTTATCTCTCTCTTTCATTGTTACTGTAATTTAAAAGATTAACTAAAAATGTCCAATCAAAAAAATGAGACTGGTGAAGTAGTCCGATTCCGTTGTGTTTGCTCTGCATGCTTCATGAAATTAGGACACAGTTTATCAACAACTGTGCTTAATTAGTAAGAAACCTATTTAAACCTAATGATATACATGGCCAGGGTTGCTGCTGCTTAATGGAGATAGTAGTTCTGCTTAATTGGGATGCTTTCAGGCAATGTAACCATTGAAACTGATGCTTTGCTTTGCTGTTTCAGGTTCACAGTGGTTCTCTCTCTCTCTGTCCTGCTGGGAACATTCTGCAAGAGAGCTCCCAAAGGGCTCTCTCACTGTCTTCTTTACCTCCTGACTTGTGCCTTCAGCACCAGCCCTTCACTGCCAGCTGCCCTACTGCAGAGCAAATCTGATATTTGAGGCCAGATGGGGACGACTCAGGTGTAAGGTCTGCTGCCAGCTCCCTTGACTTGAGCGTTGAAATGGTGCTTTTCAGTAGTCAGAAGGACTTCATCATCAGCTCAAGGGTTCAGCAACACAATACGGACTTACCTCTGACACCGATCACAGAACAGCAGTGATTACACAGCTGCCTGAAAGTTTTCAATGAGAACTTAAAGTTTGCGATTTCTGTTGCTGTGACTTCCTCCTCAACAACCACTTGCTGACTATTATACACTATATTAATGCTATCCCACCTCACAGCCACTCACTAGCCTGTGGGAAACGAGTTAGGAGCCTTAGCTCAGCTCCTAGAAGCGTCTTCCTCTCACTCAAGCCTTTTGTTGGCAGCCTCAGCGAGTCACCAAGAGATTCAGATGTTTTCTCAAACCTGCAGTTGATCTCGCTCATCCCCTCCTCACCCTGCCAGGCAGCATAAAGAAGCTTGCAAATCAGTTGATCTGCCACACAGAAATAACGAAAATTGGCTGAAAGGACACCGGTTTCTCATGACTATTAAATGCACTCTGAATAACTGAAAAAGGAGGATTTGTAAAGACAGCGTTTTAGACAAGATACCAAAGCCAGAACGAAGTTTGCACAGTACGCAGCACTTGGCAGCCTGTCAGCATAACATGAGATGGCTTCACTTCCAGCAACAAAGAGCTTAGTGCCACAGCAGAGTCCCTCACATCTAACTGAAGTAATTAATTAGGCCCATCGACTGAAACTAGACCTGTCAACTCTTGAAGTCAAGCAGCAGAACAATGTTGCAGCCTGTAACAGGGTGAGTTAGGAAGATAATGTAAGTCTTGGAAAAAAAGGGGGAATGGATGTAACTCCCAGCTGCTTTGCAGATCAGCAGCTGTCTCCCGAAATACAGGATACCACAGTCAGCCCTCAGTACCTGGAAACGTATTCATGTAAGGGCAGTATAAATATTGCTCTACCGATCCATCTAACTGAACTTTCCTACCACGCTCCTTTGCACCTTTGTTGTTTTCTTCTGGCTTTTGACGTTCAAAATGCCCCGCAGAACCAATGCAAATATTTCATGAAAAAGGCTCAGTTCGAAACTGTGTCTGCACTGGTTCCTGTATAAAGTTTCACTGGGGTTTCACTAGCACAATCCTGCTAAGTATCGATGTCCTCAGCATAGCCTGGTATGAGGACAACAGAATGGCTGAGGCAGAAAACACCAGAAATGTCGGGATCAGCCACAACAGCAGCAAGGGCAGGGAGGGAGCAGCAGGAAAGACCAGTAAGTGCGTCAGGAGAATGGAAAAACAGAAGGCTTTAGAGAGAAGAGGGAAAAGAGAAGGGTAAGGGTTAGAGAAATTACAAATCAACCCTAAAACACCTTGGGAGTGGGAGAGCAGAGTTGGAGTTGTTTGCTTGGTGGAACACAGACATTCTGAAGTGACAGGCAGCATGCATGCGCAGGCACTTAGTGTACCTATTCAGAAGGCAAACAGGACTTCTCCTTGTCACTGTGAGTATGTCTGTCTGGCAGGGAACATCCACACGAGGCGATGCGCTGCACCATCGGGCTTTTCAGTTCATCTTTAGAGAACACCGAGCCCCTTCAACTGCCTCGTGTTCAACTGGGTCCAAAACCTTGTCTCCCCTGCTTCCAACAGAAAGACCTTCTGGAACATCACGGTGAGGAAAGCACCATCAGAGGTGTGGTTTCACTGTCTAGTAAGCAAAACAACACCATTACAAACTTTAAGAGAATGCTGTGTTCCAAAAACACCCAACCCTGGCTTCCCATATTCTTACAAGACTCTTGTCTGACCCGCTGGATTTTACAACCTTTGCTTCCATGGCCTTCCCGCTGCTGGTCACGTTCCCTCCGCGCTCGCCGTGAAGGGTCACAAGGGGATGAGGAGATGGAATCAGTTCAGCCAGGACGCCGGCCCCTCCAGCCACGCAGGTGAAGGAAGAGAGCCTGACCAAGCTTTGCTACAAAGCTGAGCGACAGAGAATCTGGGTACCTCGTCTACCACGTGGCACCTTGGTTGTGACTAGTACATTTCTGTAGGAGATGACCATGAAGAATAAAAACACCTACCCTGGAACAGCTGCAATAACACTTGGAAAATGCTGTAACACAAAAGATCTTTCTGCTGATAACAAACATGAAATAATTTATGTCGATAGTGTAAAACCAAGAAAACAACTGAACAAGACCAGCTCTATAGTATCAATTTTTAGAGACATGTCTGGGTCTGGGATTGACTGCAAGCACAAAAAGAGTAGGGTTGGATGGAAACTTAAATGCTATTTGGCTCCTCTACGACCTTGCTGGCCCTGTGGTCTGTGAAGATTCACTATCAGAACTGTAATTTGGTTACCACTACAACAGTTTCAGGCTTCCTAGCAGCAGCTTGCTGGAGCTGCCGAGGTTATACAAACATTTATTTATTTTTTTAAAAACTATATGAATGATCATTAAACATGATTGCTAAAGAAGCAAACTGTCAAAGTCGTTTCATTTATTTCTTAATATCACAGCTGTACAATTTTCATACATACAGCAGGAAATGCACATTGGTTACACAATGGCATTTGGCTGCATTTCCAAGTATAATACAGTAAGTGCAACTCCACTTGAAAATGTACATTTATACAACTTAAACAAATTAAGGATTGCTACACTACTATCTGTGACAGTATAAAGCTTCGCTTATGTTAAGTCTCATTACTAAACCACTTCCTGGTTAAATATAAAACATATTCAATCATTTTAAAATGGCCCTTGTGGTACTTGGCCAGCATATAAAATATTTGTCGTGTAAAATTTAACCATTAACTTTTCTTTTCTTTTTTGTTTTAAAAAATAATCCTCTAAGCCTATTTAAACATTTGTTCTTGAACTGTTATACTGACACTTTGTAGCAGGAACCAAATTTTACCCTCCTTTTGTTTGTTCTTGCATTGCTTATCACCAAAAGAAGTTACATTTGTAATGTATTGCAGCTTTATTCAGATACAACCAGATGGCTACACTATTCAACAACTTTGCTCAAAAGGTAAATAACATTCTTCATTAAAGAAAACAAAATTACATTTCAGAGATATTTGTCATCAAAATTTTAATGGGTAGAGTGCTACCAGCACTGAAAAAAAAAAAAAAAAAGGCAAAAAAAGGTATTAATTTATATTTTAAGACCCACCCAAATATTCAGTTTAAACTCATATAACTTTACTTCTGGAATACATTGGTCCACAGACCACATTCTTGTTACAGTTTACCAAATGAAAAACAAAATTGCTTATTGCCGTCCCTATAACAGGAATGGTTCAGTTTTTAACCTCCTTTAAAAATATACATTTTACAATCCTTTCACCTCAACAAAGGTGACACTGACAATAAATACACTGGTTTGGTGGTTTTACGTTTCTTTGCTGTGAAAAGTCCACAAACTACCTGTTGTAGGCCCTTTCTTTTTTAGACTTCTCCAATGCCTTGTCCATAGTTTTCTCATTTTCTCCTCTACATTTGGGGCAGTACCATTTGCCCTTTGGTTTATGATTGAGTCCCACGCAGGAAAAGTGAAACCACTCAATGGGGCACTCATCATTGTCGCATCCTATCATTTCTCCATAGGAGACCTGGTTGCACAAGCAGTATGTTGGCTCGTTAGGGTCAATAGGGAGGTCTGGAGGAGATGCTTCCCTCTCTGCTTTAGCCTTGGATCGTTTCTTCTTCTTGGATGTTTTTGCTTTCTTCTCCTTTGGAGTTCCTGAGGTGATGTCATCGTGATCGTGGTTATTTGAAGCATTTTCTCGATTCTCGTTATTCCTTTGCCGCCTCGATCTCTTATTGTTGGGCTTTTCAGCCTGTGCGATTGTCTCATTCTTGGACTTATCTTGGCTGGCTTTCCCGCTGTTTCCAGTGGTATCATTAGTCTCTTGACAAGTCTCAAACAGTTCCACGTGGCTGTCCACTTGCCTGGTTCTGTTCTCAACGAGCTCCACCATCTGACTGACGATTTGGATCTTCTCGTCCCCTAGTTCCTGACTCCGAATCAAGGCTCTCTGTATGCAGTGCAACATTCTTCTCTTCTGCACGGCATCTGTCTCTCGTTTAAATTTTTCATAGTAATCATCCAGGTCCTTCAGAATCTCTGCAAGGGCAAAATGGAAACTATAAATATTTCTGACGGAAAGAATGGCGAAACAAAGCCTTGCCACATTGTTCCTTCCACGCAGCAACACCGTTTTATAACACCCAAAGCTGACCAAAGGCAGATTCCCTGAGGCTGGTATCTGACAAGGAGCTCCTGACTCCAGCGGATTACTTTTGTTCTAGTCAGTCCCACTGAATAAAATTCAAGTGCTCACTTAGAAAAAAAAGTGACTGGACGTAATTTTATGCACATTGACAATTCTTCCATTTAAATTTATCGGTAATTTAAAAGAACTAACTAAACAAATACACACACACACACCATCAAAAGTTCCAAAATTAATTATAAAACTAAGAAGGGAAAATAATAGACTGCTTTCCTGGACATCTGCTGTAGAACAACACTAATATTTTTAGTGAATGAATACGAGTGGGAGAAAGAGAGTGGGCAGGATAGAAAGCACAAAACAGTGGAGAAATCAGATGCTGAGTTACTTAATAATCACTATCATAGTTGACAGCTGCTGCAGAAGAACTCCAAACACAGAGGGCTAGACCTTTAGCTATGGCAAGTTTCATCTGATCCTGATGAGTTACTTTTGCTGAAAATGCAAGGCCTCTTGAATCCCTAGAGTTACGGACAGAGCTGGGATTACACTATTCAAGAAGTCTAGATGATAATTACTTTGTGTAAAATACCTCTTGCTTACTTTTTGAAACAGAGGAATACTATCTTCATTAAATATTTACTGCAGAGATGAGATTAAAAAGTTAGAAGACAACATTCAAGATGATATTCAAGAATCATGAGGAAAAACTTCTCTCCTGGGAGGGTGACAGAGCCTGGAACAGGTTGCCTGGAGACATCGTGGAGTCTCCTTCTCCAGACACTTTCAAAACCCACCTGGATCTGTTCCTGTGTGACCTGCCCTGGGTGATACTGCTCTGGCAGGGGGGTCGGACTTGATGATCTTCGGAGGTCCCTCCCAACCTCTACCATTCTATGATTCTAACTGGAGCAGCCAGAGCCTCCGATTTGAAATACTAACACTGAAAAGACGTTAGATCTCAAATTGCACGTCAAGGACTGTTCCAATAGTTTGTAAGAAAGAACACTGCACAAAAGTGTTTCGAGTTTTAAGAGTGGCTCTAGAAACCTATTTTTAAGCAGACATTTTTGAGTTTTGCTACGATACTCAAATCCACTCAAACATGTGAGCATTTCCATACCGAGTGCTCAAAAACACGCAGGATGTTTTCCCTGCACGTCCTTTCTTCTCTGACTTTTCCCTTCCTCACGGGTTAGAACATTCTGCTTTAGAGAAGCAAAATACACTGAGATATAAAATCTAACCTCAATTCACCTAACAGAAAACAGGATCTCCTACACGTGCAAATGTCATTAACAAAACTTTAAAAAACTATTTTTATTTTTTAAAATAAGAGAGTGTGAGACATATGCAACTAAGAGTTATCCTGTGATTAAGGTTTTACCTTTCCTGGGTGGATTTTTTTGTTTTTAGGAACATGCATTCCTAATATCTAGTGAAGGCATGGAAAGCTTATGAAAGGTTTAGTTTTTAGAGTTGCAGCCTATGCTTCTGACATTGGTTAAGCACTACCTGTCATCCAGTACTGCAACATAACCTGTATGGCCAAAATTAGTATTTCAACATGTTATTAACTAGATTAAGAAAATGCCTTTTTTTTCCTAACTAAAAAACAAAACAAACAAAAAACAAACAGCCAAACCAAACCCACAAAACAAGAAAAACAAACAAGCAAACAATCCCTACCACCAAAAAACCCCAAACGTACAAAAGATTAAGTATTCAAGACTAAAAGTCCAACATTAATTCTTTTCAGTGGCCAAAATGCGTAAGTTTTATACTTTAAATTTCAGCATTTGACTGATGGCATCAGTTTAACTCATCTCCATCCGACAGGCAGGCATCTTTCATAAAGAATACTTCGATACCACTAAATAATTAGTGATTTAATGACTTCTTAGGCATCATAAAAAGTTCAATTCTAGCACGGCGTGTCCGCACCACCAGTCCAGCACCACGCTACCTCCTGGAACAGCGACATTTCCCAGGAGAAACCGCTGGCTGCAATGCTCTTGACCTCTGCAAGCCGCGCTGAGCGCGTCCTCGGGCACGGCACGTTTGGGAGGTGGGACAACCTGCGAGAGGTGCCCCCCCGCAAACGCACGCACCCAGAAAGGGCCGCTCAGCACCGCCGTCGGAAACGTGTCATTCCAGCTACGAGAACCAGGCTGAGGCTGCCCGCTCCGGAGGAAGAGGAGGAGGAGGAGGAGGAGGAGGACTACTGCAGCGCAGCGCCTCAGCCCAGCCCAGCCCAGCCCAGCCGAGCTGCCC
>WUAM01000431.1:126104451-126132642 GCA_024336885.1 Actenoides hombroni | reverse complement strand
GAAGGGGGGGTAACCTGCGTCGGGGGAGGGGGGGGGGGCGGGCACGCGCACGCGCACCCGCCGCGGAGCGAGGAGAAAATGGAGCCGCCCAAGGCGGGCGGGATTCGACTACGTTTCCCAGCGGACCCAAGTTCAGGTGCATGCGCAGTGGCGGTTGGGCTGGGGGTGGAGGGGGTTGGATGGGGGTGGAGGCGCAGGAAGGGTCAGCGGGTGCTGCCGGAGCACCCCGGGGGGTGGTGGCGGGTATGGCCGGACAATTGGGTCCGCGTTGTGCCGTTGTCCTGCGGCGGGCTGCCCCCGCTCCGCCTGGCCGCCCGGAAGAGAAGGCTCTAAACACCGCTGGCGAGGAGGCGAAGGGGCGCCGGGTACACCCCCTGCCGCTAGAGTTCTCCCCGCCAAGGTGGCCCAGGGTCCCTGAGGAAGGACCCCGCTGTCGGTCGCCTTTCGCGCGGCTGGAGGTCGGCGGAGGCCCTTGTTTTTGGCCTTTGTTTTCCTTAGTTGCTGCTGTGGCTGTTCATTCCCAGCAGCTTCCCCGCCGCCTGCCGGTAACGCGCCGGTCTGAAGGGCGCGGGGAGATCAAACTCTCCCTTCTGCCTACGCTCCTCCGAGCGCCCCGGGGATGCCAAATGCGTCCTCTCGCTTTCGTCCGGACGCCCAGCAGCGGCAAGCGCCGCCGGCGGCTGCAGGGCGGGGAAAGCCCTCCGCTCCCGGCGATGGCCGCCCCTGCCCCACTCGCCCCTCAGGCTGTGCCGCTCGGGGCACCCCGCGCAGCGCTCCGCTCCCGCGGCGGGAGGCGGGACGGGCACTGAGGGGAGGCGGCGGCGGCCCAGCCCCACCCGCGCAGGGCGGGCTCAGGCCCGGCGGGGTGAAGCGCCTTTGCCAGGTCCGGTGATTTTATTTCGTCCTTCACTAGGGAGCTGTGGCTGCGTTTATCTGGCATTTCCTCACGGGAGGTTCCCGGGGCCCGCAGACACCCGGTCCCGCCAGGATCGGCGGTGTCGGGGAGCGAGGAGCGCGGGAGGCGGGCCTGGAAAATCTACCCTGGGTCCAGCGAAGCAAAACAACGCACGCTTTCTGATTTATTTATTTTTTTTGTAAAACGTCACTGGCAGTCCCCTAATTTAGGGGAGACTGACTCATCATTTCTAAACGCTCAGACTTGCTGGTACAGTCGTTGTTTATTGAGGCACTGATGTTCCGCTTCTTGTAGGGAAGAGAGGGAGCGGTGGCTGACTAAGGACCTCAGCATCTTAACCCCATTTTTCTGCTGCTGTCATCACCTTGGTGTCCGAACGCCTGGAGTTGGGTTTTCAGGAGACCAGCAACAGCTGTTTATCGATCCCTGCAGGGGGAGCCAGGCAGTGAAATCCTGAGGAATGGAGGTGAAACTGTAGACTAAGACTATTTGAACTGCCCCTGCTTCGGGCAGATTTCAGAGGGCAGTTGCTCATTTTCTGAGGATACCTGTAAGTTCTCAGTTATTTTCATCCCCTCATTTTCTGTTTCCATGTGTCACTTGTACTTGCTGATGCGAACTTCGAAAACCTGAGGTATTACATGTTTAAATTATGATGAATACTATGGTATCTAGTGCTGCAAGACAGTGTTTCTGGACCTGTGTGCTCTGATTTATGGTGGCATGGAGAGGGAGTTATGTCTTGGCAGCAGTAGCCTGGGAACACCTATTCTAAATTGTTGGCACCACCTTGGTAGTTAAAGCCTGTTTCACCCTTGCCTTGAAGCAGCTGAGCCACTGTCAGCAGTTAAAGGTAGTTAACAGTCCCTGGCTAGTACAAGAACTCAAGCTAGTAATTATGACTACGTAGAGGCAAGACATCTGAAAAGAATTCAGCTGAGTCCCAGAAGAGTTATTCTTGCAAAAAAGCTACCATTCTAGACACACAGTAGTAATTAAATGTACGTAGAAGAAAACAGCTCATAAAAGTACCTGCTAATTTACTAAACAAGAACTTCTATCCATCCATCTTCTAGACAAAAAAAAATAATTAAAAGGAAGAACTTTCAAGCGTAGTTGTGGCTTGCTAGGCTTCAGTAATTTGCTTGAAAGTATTGAAAGGCTTAGATGCATTAAGGATAGAGAGCTGGGTGTCATTTGCCTCTTAGCAGTGCTATTTACTAGATCTTCCTCTGGTAGCTTCTTATATGTTGCCAGAAGAGTGACGGGAAAAAAAGCATCATTGGACTTTGTACAAGTCCTGTGGAATGGATGGGACTGAGCTCACCTAAGAATGCATTTGGCGTACAATTTCAAGGTCCCCTTTCCACAGTTGCCAAAGTTGATTGTTCTGGTTTGAGTGAGAACAGAACTAATTCTGTTCAGTTATTTTACTTTTCAGCTCAGGTTTTTTAACTAACTGCACTGTCTGAAGTTAGCAGCATGTTTTTGCAGACAGTATCTGCTTTAGCACTGATAGTACCTGATGTTTAGAGCGAGTTGGTGTGCAGACCAAGGCCACTGCTGGATCTTGTGTACCATGTCAGGGGGTGCAGAAAGTAATGGCCTCGCCTGTGGGGAGGAGCGGACAGGAGAGGTAACCCTAAACTGAGTAACGAGGGATTCTAGCCCATAGACAGCATATTTGGTATGAAGCTGAGGGATCACAAGGGTCTGTCTTTGATCCCAGTCTGTGTGTTCCTGAATCAGGCACCAGAATCCAGCTCCTGAACACAACTCCCGTTGGCCACTGGGCCCAGCCTGGGACTTTCCCAGTGCCTGCTCCACAGCATCAGTGGTGATGGTGATGTAATTGCCATTGGCGGGGGGGGGGAGTTGGGTTTGATACTGATTTTGTATGTATTCCATTTTTTTACTATTGTTATTAAAACTGTTCTAGTTCCCTTTTCTAATTGTTAAGTCTCTTTCCCTTGTTCCTTTTCTCATTCCCTTTGGTGTGGGAGGGGGGTTAACGGCATCCATAGGTGCAGTAGGCTGCCATGACCCTAAACTGTGACAATGATTCTTGGTGCTTTGTGTAATGCTGTAATCAAATAGACCTGTACCCAGAAATATCCATTCCCTGCACCCTCTTCTAGGCTCAGCAGCACATCAGCCATTATTTTAGGAAATAGGAGAGGGGGGGAAATCAGGTATATGTGTACATCTCCAGGTTGGAAAATTTTGGAAGACAATCATTGCCCATCTCTGCTTTTCCTCCTCCTCCACTTTCTATTTTGGCCTCTCGCCTCTGAACTGCAGTAGGTGAGAGATGGGAGATTTTGAATGTGGTTTCAGTTCTTTTTTTTTTCATATTAGGGTCCTGTTTCTTACTCTGGTGGAGCACTCACAAGTAGAAGCATAGGGAATGATTGCCATGCATCAAAGAAGGAAGAGACTTGTAGGCTTAATTTGCTTTCTGTTTTCTATACTTCACAGGAGGATTAAGTATCTAACTCTCCTACTTCCAAGCTCCTTTGCTCGCATTAAAAATCTTTCCTGCATATAAACCCAAATCTTCGGGGTTTTCAAAAGTTTCTTGTTACCTTACTAAAAGATCTACACTTCCAGCAATGGGAATCAAGGGAACCTACAATCAGATTAACAACTCACACAACTATGTGTAACATATGTATTATGTGTGTGTGTGTATATATAACATATACTTCATACAAATACTCTAGCAACCATATTTATTTCAGTCACTGTGGCTATTCCAGCTCATAAGCATAAAGTTCTGAATTCTGAATATGGAAAATCATAAAATCCCAAACCTCCAAACATGTTTCAGAAGTGCAAGTGCTGAGTATATGGGGATAGCTGGTACAAGGAATTCTGTTTGCTTCCTTTCTTTCTCTGCCTTAGTTGAATATGGCTGTATGAAATACTGTGTAATCACTACAGCTGTGTCTCTATTAGAAAATACAGTGTCTTCTGATTGTTAGTCATTATACTTTATAGGTACAGATGAATCAGTTGAGTTATTCCTTCTAATGAATTGCACCATTTAATAGCTTCTACAGCTACATATGGGTGGTGTTTTGGGTGGTGCTTTGAGGGCTTTTTATATTTTTTATTTTATTTTCCTTGTTTGACTGTTTATTCTTTATAAAAATCACAGTAATTTTGGTTGGTAGAGACCTTTATAATCATCAAGTCCAACCATTAACCCAGCACTGCCAGGTCACCACTAAAGCATGGGCTTTATGAGGCTAAATTGATACTTACCTGGGTGACAAGAATAGAATTTTACGAGTCTATTCATTTTGCTTATGCTTGAAGGTTTTGAAACAAAACTGCAAAAGACTGACATGCAAGATGAGCAGAGCTGAGGTTTGGAAGTATGAAGACCAGCAGAAAAGTCATAGTTCACACTTCCATGCAATATGCTTTGTCTGTGCAGTGGACAGTGTACACCATTTACACATATTTGGGGCAGAAATACCTGTTCGTGTCAGCGAACAATGTAGGATTAAGGGAAAACAAATCTAGCAGCTCCTTTTCCTGCTTCCTAGTAAAGGCCCAAGAACTTCACGCACTTCCCAAACACTGAATGTAGGCCTGCCATTCTAAACTTTCTTTTTTTAAAGTCAATTCAGGTCCTACTTAAGAAAATGTGTTTCACTGGACTCAGCTCTTCACCTCTTCCTCTGCTTGCCTTGAGATTTGCACTCACTGCCTCTTTTCACACCTGTTTTGCCTGCTGCCATCTTTTTCTTGCACCTGCTGTGCTGAGTGAGCTTAAACAGCACTGATATTAAAGGTGGGCAGAAAAATTCTCCCTGGAACTAGTAATTGTGTACTGCAGTGCAAGGCAAGGGCAGAAGTACCCATCCAAGTTGTCCCAGGAGGGAGTAAGCACAGATCGGGGGAAGCTTATTCCATGGGCTCCATATTCACCAGATAAACCTCAATAGTTGGAAACCACTGACAGACATCGGTCTGACCAAATTCATACTGACCCTCAGGCTCCCTTCTCTGAACTGTGTCACAGGGCCCAAATGCTTTTGGTGAAAAACAGGCAGTGTTTGTTAGAGCAGCTGGAAGGTAGCTTGTCTGAATAGTAAACGGTGTTGAAAACTCAAGGTCCAGCCTAATAAACTTTTGACAAAAGCAGGAAAGTTTATTTTGTTCTTTATGTCCACCAATGACATTTCTTTTGCAGTTCTCTTTCATTTCTCAGAACCAGTCTTTTAGAATAGGTATCTCAAAATGATTTTTCTTTTATAAATCATACATTTTACTTCATGAGTGTTTCGGGGAATGGCCACTTAACATGTACAATATTTCTGAGTCAAGTATTTGTAATATTCTTGAGAAATTTCTTTATTCTCCTTTTAAAAATTAAACTATTCTTTCACAAACTGATAAGCACCTAGGTTTTGTAAAATAAAAGAACTATAAAAGGTATGTCAAAGTCTGTTATTGCAGATTACTACAGCATGCCAAGAGGCATTCAGTCCACTACGGGGGATTTAGCTCATCTTTGCTTTAAGTTTGTAGTTTGTCCTTACAACCATTTCCCCCTAAATTTTCTCACAGTCAGCTTCCTTGCCAAGCTCCTGAACTAGAATCTGTCAAGAAGGGCCACAAATACTGAAAGCGAGCTCTTGATAACACAGCAAATGCAGCCTTTCTCCTCTAAGTTGGTGTGGTTTAATATTTCAGGAGAAAAACACAGTACCTTTAGCAATAGAGGGAAAACTGTAAAGCCTTACAAAGCATGTACCTCCTATTAATAAACAGAATGGAAAAATTAATTTTTAGCTTAATGTTTATTTACTTATACAAAACACGCTCTGGGATTTGCTCACTGATCTTACCTCTGGGGACAGATCTTGTAGGTAACTTGGAAACTGGAAAATCCAGGAGGAGCCGGGTGAGCCAGAACCCCCAAAGCTCCTCCTTGCCCACCCCAGAAGGGTTGCAGAGCTGCTGGTGGAGAGCACACGCAGCTATGCTAATAGGTTTTCCCTTTCCATCAAGCCCAGAGGGGAAACATTGCCTTCTTGCACGTGCAGATCAAGGGACAGAAAATATATAAACACATTCTGAGGTGTTCAGGAGTCACCTCTTTACCTTCAAGTTTCAGTTTTTATTTAAAACAAGGAAGTTTTAGCCTTAACAGCTCCTAAGAAAAATGTGAGATGACCTGACAATATTAAATACCTGGGCATCCCCTTGAAACCACAGTTTACCTGAAACTCTGGCAGACACACCCCAGTGGGATTTTGACTAAGACAGCTCTGTGGACTCCATCTCCTACTAGCTATTCAGCAGAAAATGCAGAAGTAACAGGAATATAGAAGGGCCAGGCCTGGCATTGATCGGGTGTACTCTGCCTTTAGCTGAAGGCAACCTCAAAAGGCATCTTCAACTCCAGCTGTAAGCAAAGATGAATCTCCTGATGAAGGCAGAACATCCTTTGCCGCTCTTCTTCCTCCCTGGTAGATGAGTACCACCTCAGTCCACATGTTCCAGGCCAGAATGAAGGGTATTGGGAAGGGAGATAGTTATAGGTGGCATAAGTAGGGGTGTGCTTACAGCCATAGACTGACTGGTTTTGAGAATGTTGGTATTTTAAAAATAAATAATTTATGGTTCTAATCCATCAGGATTAGTACTGCTTCTCCTTTGAAATTATATTCTTTTGGTACTTCAGTGCTTGTAGAATACTTTCCACTGTTCCACTGAATTTATTCTGCTATATTAAAACAGATCTCCAGTGTGAATGATGTTAAGTGTTCATTTCAGGCATTTAATAATTGGTGCCTTTTCTACTCTCAGAAAAAAATGCTTTATAGCAGGACATGGCAGTTTCTGGACTAAATGGTAAAAGCCAGTCTGGATAGCACAGACACTAAGCCTTCTGAAACTACCGGAGAAAGAAAAATCTCCTGCATTCTTCTGCTCTGTTGGCAGTTTCAACCATGATAGCTAAACCTGGAATTAAGGCTAAAAAACATCCATTGTTACTTAGTATTGATTTGGACTCTGTCAAAGTGCTTGGCACAGTACAGAAGAAAGATGACAACAAAGTTAATGACAACCCTTAGCAGGATGTGTGTTGAACAACAAAGACATCAAAACTGGCTCACCCTGGCAACTGAAATAATTGGCTCATGAAGCTTCCCAAAAAGCATCTAGAGCAAACATTTACAAAGGTTATTGGATGGCATCTTCAGTTCCATCCTAGCTAGTCTCAAATTAGCAAGCCCATAAAACAGCTTTCTTAGTTGATCAAAAAGTTAAGATTGTTAAATGAAAAACTACTGTGGAAAGTGCGTATTAAGAAAAAAAAGGAAACATTTGTCACTGGTAGGGCTTTATATCTGCTACACTAAAATGAAGCAAGATGTAGATGGACATCTATTATTACGTAAAAGCAATTATTTTAAATGACCGTATTACATGTAAGGAAAATCTATCAAACCTGGTTGTGGCAGACAGAAGAAACAAGACAGGGACTTCTGTGAGGCAGTTCACCACAGGCAGGCCAGTCAGGAAAGGCTGTGATCACTCAGTATTACCTTCCTCCAGAGGCCAAGAAGATGCTTTAGCAGGCAAGTAATGCGGTGGTCTGGGAGAGCTCTGCTCTGACCAGTCTGCTCAGAGGCTCCTATGGAGGAAGACGGTCAGGAGTGTGGCAGACAGCATGCCCTGGGACCAATGGTTTGCTCTGCCTTATACTAGAGCAAGGGTGGTTGCAAAAGGAGCTAACAGGCCTCAGCTTCTATGTGTGCCAAAAGGATGCTTCCTAAAAACGGCAGCGGACCTGTGGTACTTCTTGCGAAAGGGCGGGGTTGATGTGGGTTCAGAGAAGCCAGGGAAATTAATGGTAGAGCAATTTACCAAGGGAGGGTAAAAAAACACTGGGAGGAAAAAAAAACCTGAGGCCCAAACCATTCAGATGAGAATATCATCTGGTCGGAAGCTGGGAGAGTAGCCAGGAAAATATTATATATGCTTGTAGGTTCTCGCTTGTTTCCTTGGTACCTGCTCATAGTTACTTTTGGAAACACGATGCTAGTTAAAAAAAAGACTTTTGGCACTCTTACATCTGTTCCGTTATCCTGTTATTCATTCTAGTTAAGTAGCTTGTAATTTCCAAAGTGGATCAAAGCACTGCAGCCAGTTACGCTCCGTTTCCTTGGTAAGCTCTGAAAGAAAAAAAAGATTCACGAGATGAGAGGAGCATCATCAGAAAATACACTTCACCCTTTGCTTGTCCTGACACTGGAAGAGGAGCAGTCTTTGACAATCTGCTGGCTAAACCTAGCAGCAGTTCATGGCATTTTGGAAACTCTCCAGGTCGGGTAGGACTTTACACAGGTACGTGGGATTAAAGGGAGTGCAAAGGTGTTTCTTCAGACTCCGACTTGGGGATGTCACGCCCCGTTTTTCTTTCAGGAGCTAAGGGCAGCCTATCGTTTCCTGACCTGAAAGGCACTGTAAAATAGATTCACCTCCCGTGCGACCGGATTCACTTGACATAACAGAGATTATTTCGTTAAACTATCACCTATTTTCTATAGGGATCCCGCCTAAAATCCTCGTTAAGAAGAAACCGCGCGCTGATGCAATCACACTGAAGCACAGGGCTGGGTACGCACTATTTCGGCTGAATTCGAACGGGGCACTGCCCGACCCGAGCCCCGCACCCCCAGGCTACCCAGCCCGCTAGACTCACCACGGGGCCGCTCCGACGGACGCCGTCCGCCAGGGCCGGGCCGGGCCGGGCCGAGCCGAGCCGACCGGCCGCAGAAGCGACCCCGCGGCCTGTCAAGAGGCGGTGGCGGCCCGGCCGCGCCCCGGCCCCGCAGGCCCCTCCTCTTCCTGCCGCTCCGGCTGTAGCTACCCCGGTTGCCTGCTGTTTCCCAGCACAGGCAGCAGCGCAGAGCGTGGCGGAGACAGGCGCGGCGGGTTGTGCCCGGTCCGCTTCCCCCCTCCTCGCGGAGAGGCGGAGCCGACGCTTCCCCGAGCCGTGGCCATGCTGCGCAGAGCGGCGGCAGCGGCCGTGCGGCCGCTCGGCCCCGACCCTGGCCCCGGCGGGGGAAAGGCGGCGGCGCGACGGTGTCGCAGCGCGGCCCGGCGTCAGCAGTGGGTGCCGCCGGTGGGGTGGGACAGCGGGATCGTGGCTTACAACAGCCGCAGCCGGAGCAAGGAGCCGCTCGTGCTGGCCGCGGAAGGAGCGGCCACCTGGTAGCGCCCCGTGGCGGGCGGGCGGGAGGGAGCGGGGCTGCGAGGGGGGCCAGGCGGGGCTGCGCCTGCCGGCCTGGCGGGGGGTGACGGGCGCGGTTTGCCTCCCTTGTCCGCAGGTACAGCTGCGGGCCGACGGTGTACGACCGGGCACACCTCGGGCACGCCAGGTGAGTCGCGTCCCGAGTCGCGGCGGGTCGGCAGGGGCCCGTGCTTCGCGGGCGTGAGCCCGGCCGTGGCAGTGCGGGACAGACCCCGCGCCCGGGTGACAGACCCCGCTGGGGGCAGCTGCGGGGGCTCCGGCGCTTCGCCTCCTACTCCATGCAAAGGGTGAAATCCTTGTTTGTTATCATTTTGGTTTTTCCCCCCTCTCGGGCTCAGGGGGCACGAAAGGGGCTGTTGGTGCAGCAGATAGAGACAGAATAGTGGGTGGGAAGTATTAACGTGCACTTTTCTGCTAGGTAGGGCGAGTTGTTTCAAATCGTATCCACATCGTGTGATCTTCTGTGCAGAGGAGTTGGGGTCCTGGAGCAGTGCCCCTTGTCCATGTGAAATGGTAGATTTGCCTCCAGTTTATCTCGGACGCTGTGTCTTCAACAAGAAAAGCTGTTCAGGGTTGACAATTAAAAAGATGCTTTTAAGGTTGACAGATAAACACATTTGTTCTTAAAACTCCGAAAGCCCAGGTAGCTTAAAGGCCTTTTTGAATAGTAACAGTTCTGTGGCTCGAGGTGTTTAAAACCAGAACCAAACCAGCACAGCATTTTCTCTGTAGGTCACGAGGATAATGACAATAATAAACCAGCTTTGTTATAAGTAACTTTGAAAAAGTACTTCAGATACGCCAGAGAACGTTGCTGCCGGTTGTTTTGTTGTTGTTTGTTTTGTTTTAAAACAATGCACCCGATGAGAAGATGCACAGAGTGCCCATGGTCTCTGAGGGCAGTTGGAGCAGCTCAGCTGCTCTTATCTCCTGTCTTCTAACTCTTAGAACAAGAACAATGTGCACTGGGCTCCTTGGAAGAGCAGGGGTCTCTCAGATAATTGCTATCTGTGTGAAGATCAGGGGCTGTGTATTGGAGTCATTCCCTTTTAATGGAGGGCATTTCGCAGCTTCTGCTCCCCGCTCAGCTTCGTTCAGAAGCTTGTGTTGAATTTTGCCCGATGTTGAGCTGTTGCAGTACTGCCCAACTGCTCCTTCTTCCTGTAAAAGTGAAGCTGTAAAATACCAATCATGTAAAAATACTGTTGGCAGCCTCTCCTTAAATGCTGCTATACTCTTGTGTGGATGTGGTGGCATCTTTTTTTCCTCCTTGCTTTTGTTCAGTCTTAGCAAAAAACTAACCTAGCTTTTTGCTGGTGATGTGAAGAATCAAGGAAACAATATCTTGATTTATTTAGTTTGTACTTAATATCTTCAGAGGAACTTTAATGTTAAAAAAGTCACAGCAATTTCTGTATTTAAATCTACAGCTATTGTAACACAGGCTATATTACAGTTTACCTTGAAATCATTAATTTCAAGTAATAACTTGAGAGCAACTGCATAAGAAGATGTTAATAAATGTGTTTTGTTCATCACTTGGTTAAGGTTCTTTAGTACAGCAGGGCTTGTCTTCCCTGGTGTGGTGTAGCAGGGGAGGGAATTGCAGAAGTGCTCCTGTCCTAAGCGGTGTAGTGGATCTAGAGCAGCGTTTACAGAGAGGTGGAGAATTTCACCTTCTGGTCTTGCATCTCTCCGTGGCGTTTGAATGGCTGGTATTGTCCGTGGTTCTCCTTGTTCCCCTGCCATCAGTCGCCTTTGACTAAAGGAGTGGGTAGGAAGGCCTCGCTCTCTGTTCTCCTGCCCACCTCTTATGTCTAAACTAACAATCTGAAGCTGTGCTGATGTGGAGGTTTGCTGTACCTCTGTGCTGCCTGCGCTTGACCTCTTCCCTTTGAGAAAGCATCCTTGGGGCTGAATATTGCCTTGGGGGCAGTGTGTCAGTCATGCGGGTAAGCAGCCTGTTCTGTACCCTTTCTGCTGTCTCTTTAGCGCCTTCCCGTGTTGTGCCGGTAGCGCTGTTGTTCAGCAAGGTGCCTGTGCTGAAGACCTTCCCCTCTCTCTCTCTCTTTGATCAGTTAAACCTCCCAGCGTGTGAGGAGTTGGCTGTTCCTTCCCAGCGTTTGTGGTCCTGCACTTGTCAGTGTTGACAGCCGATTTGTTCAGGGTGGTGGCACACTCTTGATTTTATATGCTTTTATAAATAGATTGTATATATATTTTTTTCCCCAGTAGCTGGGTTCAGCTGTAGAGCTTATGTAGGCACAGCTGAAATCCATACTGCAGACGGGGGTCTACAGGCCAGGAGGTGCACTGGGTAAGAACACGAAGTGACAGAGTGATGGCTGTTGTTACCCTGCTGCTCTTGTAAAATACTACCGCTTTATTGTACTCTTGCAACATCACTAGAATTCCTTTTTTCCACTCCTCCTTACATTTGATTTGAGGCAAGTGCAGCACATGCCACCAGTGATAAGCTCATTTCAATTATTTATCTCTGTGTTCTGATCCTTGAGAAGAATTTGAGAAGAATGGCATTATTATAATTTTTCTGCCCTCCTCCTTCACCTCCATGAGCATTTCTTATTTCTTGAAATAATCCAACTTTCTCTAGCATGTGGTGCTTCCAGTCTTCAAAACAGGTGCTCTGTATGTCTTACTACAACATCCAAAACTCATTCAATATAAAGAAAAAAAGCAGTTGGGCAGATAATGCTGTCTTTTCCCTCAGTTCTGAGACTGGCCTTGATTGTGCGAAGCTGCAGCCTGGTTGGTATCCAGGTTCTGGCTGAGCGTTTGGGAATCAGAGTAAAACCAAGCATGAGAAGAGATTTCATTCAGTCCCTCATGCTTGCTCTGCCACCCCTATGATTTTCACTGTCTGTTTTTCTTCTCTTTAGTCCTGAAGTGGTAAGGACCTTGCTTTCTGAGGTGTCAAGAGATCTGCTCTGGCTCTTGCAGTGCTTCTTCCATCAATTTAATTGAAATTTGTGTCTACTCTGGGAACTAGTACTACAGGGCTGTTAAATCTAATACCAAGCTTTTGATGCTGGCATTGTTCCCCTGAACAGGGTTCAAAGACCAATTGAATATTCTTACGGAATTGTGTCACCACATTAGATGAACCTTATCCCCAGTGAGCTGGTATTCATTAAAAACTGTATCTCTGGCAGCAAGGTTTTCAAAAAGCTTTTTTTCAACATGAGCATAGTGCAAACAAGTGTTTTTCTTCATCATCTGAACCTTTATGCCCCCTGCCCTGCAGTTAAGGAGAGGGGTGCACATCCATTTCCAGGATTTGTTTATACTTCTTTGCTCTGACAAGGCAGACCCAGAGCCTCTACTCACCTTCTAATATCTCACCTATTAATTGGGTGTTACTCAGTTAAAGTGTTTTGACAGTTACAAGTGGGGAGTCTGTGAGCAGCAGAAGGGGCTGCCACAGCCCTGCACTGCTCATAAGTACATCAATCTTAGCATTAAATGCACTGTTTTGTGACAGAGGTTGAATAGTTTTGAGACTCTATTCTTGGGTGTAAATAAAAATAACCTTCTTTGCTATCAGAAAAGAACCGTGGTGGTGTGTGAATGAAATAGTTTATTGGTAGCTGTAGTTGTTGCTCAACTCTAAGCAAAGTTCATTTGAATCCTGTTTTATTTCTCCCTGCTCTTCTACCCTGTGGCTTTCAAAAAACCTGTTAGAATGTACAAAGCTCGAGGGATGGATTTCAAGAATATGTGATCTGTGTGTCTTATTCTGTGCTGTTTGCTTTGAGAGTCTCCTGGCTCACATGTAGCTTCTGACATGTTTCCGTGCTTGAATAAAGAGATGCAACAAAAGAAAACACTCAGAAAATTTGATGTAATGTGTCACTAATGCCAGAAGAGGGTAGGCCAGTTCAAGGGAAATTTGCTTGACTTTTGTGCAGGTGGTAACTGGTTTTGGAGACACACTTTATGCGCTGAAGATGTTTTCCTTGCAGGTGTTGCAGTGTTTAGATTGTCTCTTTTAGTGCTGTTCGGTGTTTTTGTTTCATTCTTGCTACTGCATGTTTAAAAGCTCATGTTCTTTTCTCTTCCAGCTCTTACGTTAAGTTTGACATAATTCGAAGGATAATGACTAGGTTTTTTGGAATCGAAGTTATCATGGTGATGGGGATCACAGACATAGATGACAAGATAATAAAAAGGGCCAACGAGGTAGGCGTTTGCTGCAGTCTTTTACCCAAACTTTTGGTATTTTCTACAGCTGCTTATACAGGAAAATTAACTTGGGTTTCTCTGTGTTTAGTTTTGTGTTGTTTGTTTGTGGGGTTTTTTTTCCTGTTGGTTGGTTTGCTTTTGTGTTTTGTTTGGTTTTGTTTCATTTTCGTTCCGTTTTAATTAGTAGATAATAAATGTTGAGATTTCCAGTCCCCTAGCATGAATGTAATGGGACTGTGAGACCAGAGGGTTGGAGGTAAATGGGTGCAGAGTCGTGTGGGGGAGAGAGGCAGGGAGGGCTGGGTTCGGCACCTGCGGCCGGGGCCATCCGGCCCTCACCCTCTGCCTGGAGGCCGGCGGGAAACAAAAAGCCAGGGTGAGCCCTGGGCAGAGTGAAGGGTGGCACCCCAAGAGCAGCCCAAACCAGCAGCCTGGAGGCTTCCGGCTGAGTTCTGGAGGAGCACTGTGTGCTGTCAGTTGGTGAAGGCAGCCTGTGTAGCAGTGCCACACATGAGCCTGAGGGCAGCTCCTGAAAGGTGCCGAGCACCATTTAGCTGCGACGTCAGCGTCTTGGAAAGCTTGTCAGAGTTGGTCACCTACATGAAAGTCTGACGTTGAGTGGAGGGGTAAGTCTTGATAAGACTGAGACAAAAGTGGTTCTCAAATGGATTTTAATCAGACCTTTATTACCGTCTGGACTTGGTGAATAATTATTCCAATTCTTTTTTTTTTTTTAATGCTTTTTGGACCCCAAAATGATAAGAATTTTTTCTGTGTTTTATTCTGAGTTTTGAATTTCTTGTTTCATTTTTAAAACCTGTAACTCGTGTTTTGTGGATCATGAATGAATGTGTTGGACCAAATTGCAGTTGCAAACTTTAAGCTAGTTTCTTGGAGCCAGAGAATTTGACAGCTGTCACTTTTATCTAATCTTCAATAAACAGTTACTATTGCATTTAAATGTAGGACACTACATTTCAACAAATACTAGCACGCTGCTTCTTTAGTAATATGTGTGTTCCCTTCGTCCATTTACTTGCAGTTTTCTCAGGTAGTAGGCAATCTTAAAAAAAAAACAAACCAAAAACAAACAAACAAACAAAAAAAAAACCCAAAAAATACCCGAATCAAAACCAGAAAGATTGGAGAGTCCTCTGGCATTTTAAACCTATATGTGTGCCTTTCAGATTTTTCCTTATTGTCAGAACATCATGGTGATTTTATATTTGAGGAGGGGGAAGTGACACGATGTTTCAGAAGAATTTGTGTTCATTTATTGCATCTTTTGGTTTTATGAAGTAACCTTTTCAAAGCTTTTTTTTTTTTTTTGGTGACCTTTTGAAATGCCTGCTCTGGTCCACACATTCTGTTTGGCTGGCCAAGACCTTTGCATCAGTAGCCTGATTTTGTTGTTGGGACCTCTATGCCTGAAGCGTTACAGGGGTAGGATCAACATGCTTAAGCTTGTTCTCCATCCTCTGGTGGGATTCGTCTAGAGAAAACCTGAGAGTTGCCATGTGGTCTGTGATGAGCGTACTGTGTGCCCTCAGTGGTCCTTTGAGAAAGAGATGAATCATTTTGTGTTTTGAACATCTGTCTGGATGGAAGGAATTTCCACATCTTCCTCCTGTAGGTGCCTTTGTGTCACTGTTGATTGAAGAAGCAGCTGAGGTGTCTAGGGAGATGAGTCTGGTTGCTGGGGTCTGGGAGAGCACTCTCTCTGGTCTGGAGGCAGAAGCATGCCATTGGTTTTCGTTGCTGGATGAGCATCTGGTCTGTCTGCACCAGAACTGCCTTCTGTAGGAGCTTGTCCAAACAGCAGTACCCACCCATGCTCCAAAAATCAGATCCCTTCAAGATGCTCCAGTAATGAATTGGAAGTGATGAAGCTGGATTTATTTTGTTAATGGGCTGACAGTGGTGTTTTCTCCCCAGTAAGTTCTCCTCAGAGAAGATGTCAAAACTCTCATTTGAAACACTTTGCTATCGTGCTTCTGCTTGCTAGGGCAGGCTTTGGTGTCATGCATCTTTCAAGCCCTGGCCTCCAGAATGTTTGAGAGCAAGCATCTTGTCTTGTGCAAGTTGTCTCTTCCCTTTCGGGTCGCACTTTCTTATTACCTCTGCAAAGATCCCTGTTCATTGCCTTGTGAATGAGAAGTGCAGCGCTTGGCAAAGCTTGGGACTGACTCTCAGTTTATTTCCCCTGATTGTGCTGAGATCTGAGTGTAACTGTGATCAGCTGAAATAGCTGGTTTTTCTTAATCACTGAAAATTAATATCCTGCCTCGTGCAGCCAGTCTCTGGTCTGTCTTTCTGACATGTAGGTGGTATCAGGGTCCCCTGCCAGTAAGTCGAATGAATTTCACATCCCGTGTACTGTATGTCTTGTCACTGGAAGTGAAAGACCTTCCCAAAAGGAAAATAATGAGAGGGAAGGAGTTTAATATTTTAATCTTTGGTCGCTTTCTCTTAAAAGATATGTATTAATATTTTGGTAATTCAGAAGCATAAATGAAACTTTTTAGTTATTTATAACTTGCATCTCCTTCTCGTGAATGTTAGATTAATAAGCCTTTCTGACTCTCTACCTTGGGGGCTCTGTAAGTCTTCCAATTAGCTATTAACTGTCTGATAAAAGATTGCGATATTTTATGTTATTACTTTGATTTATGATTTACTCATCTGCTTTTCTCTTTTTCAGATGAATATATCGCCAGTAGCTCTTGCTCGTATTTATGAAGAAGACTTTAAACAAGATATGGCTGCCTTAAAGGTACAGATACTCAGGCTTCTAAATCTGAGTATTTTTAAAGCAATTACGTTGGTAAGGAATCTGATTTTCACAGTTTGATCCGAAAAAAATTGGTTGCTTGTGTGATTAAGTGTTGCTTGGAAACTGAGTACTGATTTCCTTTTTCATTCTGGAAAGGTATTGTCTACCTTTCGAGTAGGAAAATGGGATCTGGCAGCCAAGTACTGTGCAGCTGCTCGCTCCCCCAAGGGAGAGGCAAAGTCTCACTTCAGAGTGAACGAGTTACATTTCTTTAAGAACACAGGTTTTTTTCTCCCATGCAGTAGAGCCTTGGTTCACAGATGGTATGCACTTACTATAATGCAGAAAGAACGTGATCGAAAGCATAGGAAACATTAAATGTTCTTTCACTGACTTCAGCTGACTTTGCTTCTTGTCCAAAATGCTTGTCAGAAGCAGGGGGTTAACCCCTGGGAAAAACTAGTGGATTTTTTTGGTTTGGTTTTTTTGCCACATTTCAAATAGTTTTGTGGGTTGTTTGCTTGATTTGGGTGTTTTTTGTATGTATTATCTTAAATAATGCTTATGACCTTTTATGAAGCTTGCAACTTTTTAAAGACAAAATTGAGGAGAATGTTCTTTAAAGTTTGTTCCTTAGAGTGAAGGAACTTGTCAGCAGTATGCTTCATGCCAGCCAATGAGATGCTACTCTCTTTGTTTAAGGTCCTTCCTCCTACAGTATATATGAGAGTGACTGACAATATTCCTCAGATAATCTCCTTTATAAAAACAATAATTGCTAGTGGACAAGCTTACTCAACCTCTCAAGGTAAGGCTTATAGCAGGGTGACTCCTTGTTCAGCACATGCATGGAATATCAGCACTCTTAGTCATCCTCTTGTGGGATCAGATGAGGTACCCAGTGCCAGGCTTCCCTTCTGTTGATTGACAGGCTGTGAGCAACACGTTTGTGATGACATGAGTGGGCAGAACTACTACTACTCAATTTCTAAGTTAAATGGAGCTCATTACTTAATGTAATTGTTTACTGTAATGAACTGCTATCTAAGGCCCTGTGGGGAAGTCCTGGCCTGCCTTCTCCAAGAGAGTTGGGGGAACCTCTTAGCTCTAAACAGGAGGTGGGTCTCTTCTGTGTGCTATAAAAGATGTGCCTGCAAAACACAATGTGTGGGTTGGTTTTTTAGCAGAGCCAGCAGTTGTAGAGGGATTTGAGTGTATTGTAACTGGAGTAGCTGTAGGCTGTGCTGCAGTCAGGCAGGTAATTGCTGATTGTGCATGGGCAGAGGAGAACCTGGGGACATCTCCAGAATACAAACATCGTGAGTGCAGTATGAGCATGTGCAGTGAGGTTATTGAAAAGCTAGTAACTTGGAAACATATGCTACTTCTGTTGCAGTGTATCTGAATTTCTAAATTGGATTTAAAATAGGAGTTGAAGGGCATTTTGTTTTGCTTTCAGGGAAGTATTGTCTCCTCATCATGAATGAGCCTCATCTTTGCTATAAATCTAAATGTTTCTTTTCTATTAGGCAATGTTTATTTTGATGTTAAGTCTTGGGGGAAAAGATATGGAGTATTAACTACTATTAATCCTGATACCCAAGATGAAACAGGTAAGTTAACAGCTCCACCTTGTTTGCATTAATGAATTGTTTGAACTTGTGGTGTATCTATGTGTAAAAAATTTCATTCAAGAGTCTGAAACAGTTTTCTATTCTGTTGTGTATAGCCAGCTTTTTGATTAACTAAGACTACACTGTCTTCATAAGTATTGAAGCACTCATTGGTGCCAGTGCAAGAGGAAACTTGGTGATTTCTTTTCTTACTTAGTTCCCTCTATACCTTTGTTCTGGTACCTTGAACAATTAAGATTATTAATTTTATTTAAATATCTGGGAGTCATACATATAAACATCATAGTGGGGCAGTTGCACTAGCCACAGTGAGGCAGTCAAGGTGCCTGCAGGTAAACTTCATCTACTGTGCCATTGTTTGGGCAGTTGCCCTCCCTCTGATGCAAGCTAAACGGGTGATTTGCTTCTTTCATTGCTTACCACTGGACTACTGCTAAGCAGCCTATTGTGTGAGGGTGAGCAATCTCTTGACAGGCTGTGCTAGAGCATGCCTGTACCATGGGCTGAGTGGTGTTTGCTGCAGTTGTCTGGCTGCAGAGCAGGATTGCTCAGTCTCTTTGTAGTTTCTCTAAGTTAAGTCGGGTCTCATGGGGTCTCTGTATTGGAGAATTTGATGAAGGTCCCCTGCATCCTCTTGTGTGCTGAAGTTCAGTATTTTTTCATTGAAAAAAAAAAAAAAAAAAGTTTGCCATTACTGAAAATGCCTTGCAAGCTGATGCTCAGGTGAATTGCATCCAGAAACTTCTCACAGCTGCATTCTGGAGTGTTTCACCATTACAACAGCCTCCTGGGCTGTGCTGAGAAGAGCATTGCCAGCAGGTCAAGAGTGGAGATCCTTCTCTGCTTGGCGCTCTCTGGTGAGACATGCCTGGAGTGGTGGGTCTGTTGCTGGGCTCTCCAGTACAAGAGAGACATGGACATACTGGAGAGAGCCCCACCAAGGGCCATGAATATGATGGAGGTACTGAAGCATCTTTTGTGTGAGGACAGGCTGAAAGAGCTGGGACTGCGAGCCTGGAGAAGAGAAGGCTCAGGGACACCTTACCCATGTGTACAAACATCTGATGGTGGGAGTAAAGAAGATGGAGCCAGGCTCTTCTCATTGGTGCTTGATGACAGGACAAGAGGCAATAGGCACAACCTGAAACACAGGAATTTCCATTTAAAGCTAAGAAATTTTTTTTTTATTCTGAAGATGGCTAACAGAGGAACACATTGCCTAGAGAGGCTGTGGAGTCTCCATCCTTGGAGACTGGGACTGAACCCAACTGAACACCATCCTGCTCAGCCTGCTCTGAGCAGTGTGTTAGACTACACGATCTTGAGGTGCCTTCCAGCTTCAGCTGTGACTGATTCTGTGTTTTACCCTGTTTTTCCCTCAAGTCCCTTACAACTAAGCTTACTGTTACTTCTAAAGATTTTGACTGTTGTTTTGCTTATAACTGCAAAAGAGTGGGTTTTTTGTAGCAGTACATTCAAAAAGAGAGAAAAGAGTGATGGAGTCAACAGATATGGGTCAGCCAGAGCTTGGCAAGCTAGTGAAAGAGCCAACGTGAAGATATAGTGGATAAAACAAAGGTTATATTTCTGTCCCTTTGTTTCTTATCAGTTTTGAATGACAAAGCAAGTGTAATGGATTTTTGTAACATCCTTCACTTAATATTGCATGGCATGCCAAATAGAAACTGGAATTATATCAAGATCGACTGTATAATATAAATAAAGTACAAGTGGAATGGCTCTAGAAAAATGACCATGTAATGTAACTCCAAAAATATCTGTGAATCATCATTAAAATGTGTTGATACTGGAATGCTCCAGGAATTGGTTCAGACCGTGGTTTTGTTAGTGACCTGAAATAAGTAGACAAGAGGAGGAGATCTAGCATCAACTGCTGATAAAACTGATGATAGGTGTTAAATAAGGGAACTTAAATCAGCGAGAGCTGCTTGCCAAGCTGGATCCCTTCAAGCCAAATCAGTGTATTTTCCTGCATCAGTCAAATGCAAGGTCACGTATCTGTCAGCAAGAAAATGTAGAGTCCAGAACAGCGTTCTGTAGCTCCTGCCAGGGAGCGGTGTGTGTCCAGCTAGGGGTGAGGAGCCAGCAGAGATGAACTGTCCTCTCCGCTGTGCTGCGGCAAAAAGAATTAAAACCTTGGTTGTGTAGTGAAGGAAGCAACAACTACAGCTGGGGAAGTGGCCTTTTGTAGAGAAGCCCGTGGTGAAAATGATAATCAAAGGTTGCTACTGTCCAAGAATAGTTTTGATTCTCATCTCAAGCTCTTGATTTTATAGAATATGAACTAGAACCTACTTAAGTCCCCAAGAAAACATTCTGGTTTGGTTTTTGTTTGTTTGTGGGTTTTGGTTTGGATTGGTTTTGTTACCTTTTTCTGCTGCAGTGCAATCTGTTTGTTCTGGGAAACTGGCTGATGAGTAACTCGATGAATGATGTAAAATCAGAAAGGGCTGAAAGGACTAAAAGGATAGGATGTATTAAAGCATCTTGAATCCAGCTTTTTAACCCGCAAAAATGTAATTCAGTGGATGTTTTTCAAATGCTTGATTGATAAACTGGAATCCCTGTATACAGGAAAAGGGAGGAGACATTGAGTGATAGAGATTAAAATCTGAGCAGTTCACTGAACAAGTACTTCCACTTGCCTTCATTTACTCTTTTTTTTTTTTTTTTTTTTACTTTTTTTCTTTTTCTTTTCTTTTTCCCTGAGACATAGCCCCTTAACAAATCACTTACTCTTGGCAGTTGATACTGATAAACGACATGGTAAAGATTTTGCCCTGTGGAAAGCTGCCAAACCTCAAGAGCTATCTTGGACTTCTCCCTGGGGAAAAGGAAGACCTGGATGGCACATTGAGTGTTCCACAATATCAAGGTCAGCTTTCTTGGATTTTAAATCTAGTTTTTGTTTTCAATCAAAAAACTGGTTTTTGTTTTCAGTCACAGTGCAGCGGTATCAGGAGTATTGCAAGGGTTGGTTACGGTAGGGTGGGTTGTTCTTTTTGTGTTGCTTTGGTTGTTGTTGTTTTGTGGTTTTTTTGTTGTTATTTGTTTGTGGTTTTTTATTGGGGGGGTGGTGGTGGTGTTTTTTCCTGTTCAGTAGAAAGCACCAGTTTTAACATGAATACGTCGTGCAATTTGGGATGTCACGAGTGTACTTTGTCCTGCACTGTACTAACTTATGAGCTATTAATTTGTATTTTATAAAAAGATACTTTTAACTCTTCTCTCCTGGAAGATTGATAGTGGTACTTGTTCTGCATTAGTCTTTTTGGAAGCTAGTAACAAATTATTTAGACCTGGCTCTGTTCAACTTAGTTTTCAACCCAGGCTGAAAGTAGATGGAACGGGTGCTTTAGGTTCTCTTTCATATGCTGTGGTGGTGCACCAGGGGTTGTTAGGAATTACTACCTGATTGTGAAAAGGTTTAGAAGAGTAATTTTTTTTTTCCTGTAAATAATTTCAGCACTGTGAATCAGTTTTTAAAGCAAATGAAATGCACAAAAATATGCTGTACTTGAAATTCAACCTGTGTCAGAAGTGCGCAGGTAAGAAACAGCAATTGCAAAATGGCCTATTGGCTAATGCGGTGTTCTTTATAGGCTGCATTTCTGTCTGTAAAAACTTACTTTACTGTGGCTGGATGAGGCTCCTGCCGTGTAAGTAAGAGTTGACCTGTGCAGAGTGCCAGTGTAGCAATCTGGAACCGTGAAAAGTGGAGAGCTTATTTTGATAAGTGACCTAAAAAGTTTTGCTCTCCCAGTTAGCTGTCCGAGGCCCATTTTAAGCAATACCTACTTACCCGTCTGCTTTGCCTTAGATCTCAAAGCACCTTAAGCTGTGTGAGCTGATTTTGAAGCGTGCCTGGGGAAGGTGAATGTGAAAGGCATCACCTGTGTTGCAGCCCTGGAGGAGGGAGCCAGCTGCCGTGCCCGAGGTCTGCTCTCCTCTCTGGCGTTTCTCCTGCAGTGAGATGGGCTGCTTCTCCTGCCCCTGAGCACTTGGCAGATCCATCTCTTCCCAGCTCTTCATGGGTTTGTTGGAGGAAACGGCGAGTGGCCAGCGCTCCTCTGTAGGTGGCACAAGGGAAGGCATGAGCTGGGCCACTCCTGGGAAGGTCTGTGCTGGAGCTGGTTTAGGGGCAGACAGGGAAAAGCAGAGGGGCACGCTGGAAAATGGCACCAGCTGCTGTCTCTTCCACCCTCTCTTCTTGTTTTCTTTTTTCTCTGTGCCCCAACAGCTTCTGCAGAGCCATTGTGAACCAGGGTGTTAACAGGGTGGTTTGTCCCTAAAAGAGACAGAAGAATTAATATCTAGCCAGCTGCCACAAGCGACATGTTAACGTGATCCGTGGAGAAACACTGAAGACTGCGTGTGTCAGTGTGTACGCTCACGGGCACGTGTGTGGGGCCTGAGTGTTCCTGGGTTCTGGGCAGCTAGTGTGGATTTACCTCCCTGGGAGGGAGCGAGTGTCGTCTTTCTTGAAGACGAGCAAAATGAAGTTACTCACTCGCCCAGTGTGACCTAACAGGGACTTGATGGAGCAGTGGATGGGCTGTAGCAGCCTTGACTCTTGGTACTTAACCAGAAAGCGTTCGGGTCTGCCTCGTTGCCCCACGAATCCCTTACTTCCAGACCCCAGTAACTGCAGAGAGGCCTGCTCTGTGCAAGCCCGTGGGTGACCTGCGATGATGGTGCAGCAGTGCCGTTGGGAGGAGAGGGATGGCCTGGGGAGATCAGACTTTATAACAGTGCCTTTTGACATGATAACAATATAGGACTAAGCATTTTCTGTCATGACTACGTATAATGTTGCCTGAATTCTTGCAGAAAAGGTACAAGATACGCTAAACTTACAGAAATGTTTGTCACTTTGAGAAGTTATGTTTGCAGTGAAGGCAGATGTCTGCTATTGAAACTGCAGCAGAACAAGGGAGATGTCCAGCTTGCCATTCTTGTTAGAAAAATAATTAATATTATTTTAGCTAATAATTATTAAAATAATAATAATGAGAACTAATCACAGGCATATATATTGGTCCTGTCCATACAAGTTCTGCAGCAGTTTCAGCATCCAAGATCTGTGTAAAATACTGTTTTACAACTGCAATCATTAAATTGTACACTTTAATTTATGTTGTTTTATCTTACTCTCTTCTGCACTTCTTTTTACGCAAGGTTTTTATAGTGTTGAACTTACTAATCAGGAAAATATTTTTACAGTGCAGTGTTTGGAAAGCAGCTGGACATCCATACTGGTGGAATAGATCTTGCATTTCCTCATCATGAAAATGAAATCGCACAGTGTGAAGTGTATCATCAGTGTGAGCAATGGGGGAATTACTTCTTGCATTCTGGTAAGTAAAATACTAATCACCTGCAAGGCATGTACCAATGTAATGGTTGGGGTTTTGTAGGCTTGGGATTTTCAAGATATGAAAATAGATGCTTCTCTACAGTGACCAATTCCTTGTCCTCACTAAGTGAAGAAACGTAAACGAGAGTGAATCTTGAAACTGTAGAATGAAAGCCTTTATTAATAAAGCAGTTACATTGAAATATTCCTGAATTCATCCAGGGAAGTTTCCAAACAATAACAGTATATGCATTACCCATGCACAGGGTTTACTCCTAATTAAAAATGTTGAAAGAAGAGTTTTTCCTGTAGAATGTAATTCCCTTTCATTTGCGTTTCCTCGAAGTTTGAGAGTGTTCTTTGTCATAGACTTCCTTTTTAATTATATTTTGCTGTAACAGTCCTGCAGTAAGAGGGTGAAACTGGCTGATATTTTCTATATACGTTTATGTAATCCTCCTAAAACCAGAAAGTCTTGCTGTCATAGAACCAGAACCCCACAGTATTTGAAGGCAGGGAGTGGAGGTGGAGTGGAGGTGGCGTGTGGGCAGGTATTTGGTTTGTAATGTTTTAAAAGCCTTGAGAGTAGAATAAACTAGTCTTGTTCTCCAACATCTCTCAGCACCAGTTGCTTGTGAGCTTAAAACCAAGTTTTCCATAGCATGCAGAATGAAATAGCCTGTGTTTGTAAACATGGTGAAAGGTTTTTAGTCATGATAAGAAAAGACATCTTAGTACTGGAAAATAAGAATGGAGAGAATGCTAAAATGCTTGAACTGGTGAACTCACAGAGCTCACAAAGTTGTGGTTCTGCAGAGAAACATCTTAAGCTGGAATGTTTTGTATGGTTTGAAATGTGAGGGAAGCCTTGCAGGCAGATGTTCTGCTGCAGCAGCCAACCATTGGACATTGTGTGTGCTCAATTTGCATACCTGTAACTGTAAGTTCTCCTGGGAAGACCTCTTTTTTTTTTTTTTTTTTTTTTTTTTTTTTTTAAATTTTATTCACCAGTGGCATTACAGCTAGTGATGTTGAGAAACAAGGTTCATGATGAAGACCAAGTGAGTCAGATGCTTTGGTCTACTCTGGTCAGGCATGGCCTATGAGGTTGCTGGTGGGTAGAGACAAGGAGGTCTGTGACACCCGTGGGTTACATAAAGACCAAGTCACTTGCCCCTTGGCTCTGTAGAACAGTGGAGACACTGAATCTTGTCACCATGGTCTCTTAACCCTCTCTAGTTCTGTGACTGGCTTGCAGTGTCTTTCTGCTTTCCTATGGAGTGTGAGTAGCTTGCTATTGGTGTAGCCCGTAGATGTCACAGACCTTGCCTGCTCCCATAGAGGTGACTTGCTGGCTACGCCTGACTAAACTGTACCAAAGGATCTTTTACTTGCTTGGTCTTTAGCATGATACTGCCTGGCTTTGCAAGACAGTGCTTCAGTGAAGTTTGTACTCTACAGTGCTTTGAACTACAGTGTTGTCCGATGGTACCAGCGCTGTTGTGGCTGATGGTTCTTATTTCAGCCCCAGTGGTTCTGAATTGTCGACTGAAGTCAATAGACAGTCAGGTTCAAGTCTGCAGTCCCTCTTTTTGCTGAACAGTTCTTTGTGCAAGATGTCTTGGTGAGCTCTCTGAGCTGCTTCCCTGAGTAAGAGACACAGAGTTAAGCCTGAGCTACACTCTGGGAATTCCTTGGGCTTTCTTTTTTTATGTATATTTGTACTGTACAGAATTAACACTGCATTCTAGTTTCAGTTCCTAGTGTGGAGCCTGTTAAAAATCAACAGCGATTGTCCCGAGACTGGTGCATCCCCCGGGGTGTGCTTGGCTCCCGAGGTGCTGGGAAATTCCCTGCGCTTCCCCTGAGGTGTGCTGGTTACTGCTGGGTGGAGCCTTCGGTGAAAACCAGTGGATCTGACTGTTCAAGCTTAGAATTGAAACTATGGGGGAAAGTATTCTCTGAAACAAACTAAATAAACAGGAGTCAATTTCTCAAAAAAATCAAGGGGAGAGTGGGGAAAGAACTTAATTCCAAGGGCAGTTTGAACACTGAGGTTCTGTAGGAGCTGACAGATTACATTCATTAAATCAAAAAAATTTTGCTGGAGGATGGTAATGTGAATTATTTAGGGCAAATTAATCAGCTTCAGAAACGATTTATTCTGGTAACGGACTTCAGAATTTTAGCAGGCTCAGAATTGAAGGAGCAATCCCCATTAGAGGAAGAAAATCCCCGCACTGAGGATAAATCTTCTTATAAGGACTTTATTTTTAGACTGCTTGTACTCTGGGAAGAGTGCCAGGCCAAAGTTATGAAAGTCCTTGGGTTTTGTGATTCTTTAATGAAATCATTCTAAGGGCTGGAACTCTTGAAAAAGAGTGGTTTTTAAAATTCAGATGTTACCTGTACCTTATTAGGAAAACATAATCAAACTATTTTAAGCTTGGCTGCCTAAAGTTGAGTAACAAAATACTTTGGCACCTTTGAAAAAAGAAAAAAAATAATCATATCCAGGCTCTTCCTCTTCTCCGAGGAGAAGTTTTTCTGTGGCTTTTACTTGAGTTGCAAGAGCTGCAGGTGTCCAGTGTCTCTGGAAGGCTGAATGTTCTTACTGAAGGCCCTGACCTTATGGCTCTCTACAGCTACCTGAAAGGAGGTTGTAGTGAGGTGGGGGTGGTGGTCTGTTCTCCCAAGTAACAAGTGACAGGACAAGAGGAAATGGCCTCAAGTTGCATCAGAGGAGGTTTAGAATGGACATGGGGAAAAATTTCTTCACTGAAAGGGTTGTCAACAACTGAAACAGGCTGACCAGGGAAGTGGTTGATTCACTGTCTCTGGAGGTATTTAAAAGATGTGTAGATGTGGTGCTTAGGGACAGGGTTTGGTGGTGGACTTGGCAATGCTGGGTTAACAGTCGGACTCGATCCTCAAGGTCTTTTCCAACCTAAATGATTCTTGAGTTTAATGGCACCGTGGTGGAAATGGCCTCACCTGCTGGTGGTCAGGGCAAACATGATGAAAATGAGATTTTTGGATTGATAGCAGATTTCTGCTGTTGCTGAAGTTCTGTATCCCTACATCTTCTGATTCTTTCCTACTCTTCATAGAGTGTGGTGTGCAAACTTAAATTTCCAGGTGATTTGGATAGAACTGGAGGTAGCTTTCTCATAGTGAATCCCTGCTGCTTTGAATCATTGTCAGAAATAGCCATGGAGTGAAACAAGATGCTTTTCGTGTCCATTTACCCAGGTGTGAGTGTGTTGCTTTTGTATCCAGCCAAGCATAATGGGGACTTTTTCTGCTTGTGGAAGAGAGAGGGTTCCAGGCAAGGCTGCAGAAACAGCGCTGTGCGGAGAGTAGCACAAAATGCAGAGAGCCGCTGGGGCTGCGGAGCAAGACATGCTGCTTCTGCCACCACCTCTAGAAGCAGGAGCACAGCCATGTATTTATTGTCCTTGCAGAGCAGTCTGAGGCACTGGTAGCACTGGGCTGCTGGATCTGAAAGAACGCAGAGTGCTAATGTGGCATTAGGGAGCAGGAAAAGTTCCTGCTTAAAAGTCTGCCTCCAAGTTCAAGTAAGTGCAGCTCACAAAGTACCTGAAAATTGTATGTGAGTTGTGGGTGCTCAATAACTTACAGGACTACTCCTTTATTAGGGGAAGCCAATTAAGGCTTTTAATGACATTTCTGAAATGGTGCCGAGTAGTCTTTTATTTTCTACGTATTCAGCATCTCTCTGGTGCTGTGGTTTCCATCAGCAGTGGTGCTGGGGCTGGCATGGATGAGGCCCAGGAGTGCACAGCCTGAGGGTGCCCATCTCTGGTCTTGCTTTGATGGACCTTTTGGTCCAGAAGCCAAGCTCTACATGCCCTCCTAAATGCTGCAATGGAGATGGGTACTAACTTTTTCTTGTACCACAGCCCTGCAAGCCAATTATCCACATGGCTATTGAAAGCTCTAGCAATGCTCAGAGATGGTATTTTAAAATAAGATAATTCAAATTAGGCATCATAGCTACACCCCTCCCTATCCCTTCTTTTTCTCAGTCTCCCAAAGCCTGGAGAAATAGGGAATGTGCAGAGAATTAATTTTATACATAAGGTATTTTGAACCAGCATGATAAACTTTTGAATTAAAAAAACCTAGTGTAACAGCCACCAGCAAGTACTAAGTACAGAAAACTGTTTGAGTTTCAAGAATACTGTAATATGAGATCACTGGAAGATCTTTAAAGGTCTTAAAATATTTTTTTAAGAGTCAAGAGTAACAGGTAGGATTACTGTGAAGACTGAAAAGTATTTGCATGCTTGTTTTTATTAGTTTATTATCAATTCTGAGCAGGAAGACTTCTGTTCTTATTAATGTCTCTGCTCATGGTGGTGATGCTTTGGGTTGGTCTTGTTTATATTTGGTTTTTTGTTTTGTTTTTGTTTTTTTTGTTTGGGGTGGTTTTTTGTTCTTGTTTTGTTTTGTTTTTTAAAACCCCACATTTGCTTGTGTTTTAAAATTCACTCCACAAAAGCTGAGGATGGAGAGGTGTGCAGGACTGTAGGCAAAGCTATTGAAAAATATGTTGTGTGTTGTATTGAAATGGTTGGCACATACCCATCACAGCATATGCTACCTCCAGTGTTTCCAGTGTCTCGTTCAGTGCAGTCTTTCTCATTCACTCCCCATTCAGAAACATGCTCGTTTATCCTGATTTTTCTTTTCTTTTTTTTTTTGTTGTTGTTCTAGGGCATTTGCATGTTAAAGGAAGTAAAGAAAAAATGTCCAAGTCATTAAAAAACTACGTAACAATTAAGGTAATCTACTTCTGTGAATTGAAGCAATGTATGTTTATAATATATAAATATTAATCACAGCCCTCTTTTGAGAAAACCTTGGAGCGCGTGCTTATGCTGCAGTGAAAGATCATAGAATCATGGAATTGTCAGGGTTGGAAGGGACCTTAAAGATCATCTAGTTTCAACCCCCCTGCCATGGGCAGGGACACCTCCCACT
>WUAM01000431.1:126041181-126104351 GCA_024336885.1 Actenoides hombroni | reverse complement strand
GGCCCCATCCGTGGAGATATTCAAGGTGCTGTTGGACAAGGCTCTGAGCAGCCTGGTCTAGTTGAGGGTATCCCTACTCACTGCAGGGGGGCAGGACTAGATGACCTTGGGAGGTCCCTTCCAGCCCGAGCCATTCTAGGATTCTGTGACTTCGTGTTACAGATTGACAGTTTGAATTGATGATCTCAAGTGTCTTTTCCAACCTAAGTTATTCTCTTCTATAGTGATGGGTTCTCATCTGTCCACTCCTAATAGCATGTGTGCTTTTTGGACTTGGAAAAGAGCAGACCTTTTTTCCTTGCTCAGCATGAGGTGAAATAGGACACAGTGCCAGCACTTGGTCAGGAAGCTGTCGGGTGTCCTGCAGCTGCACTATGCCAGCCATGGCTCTCATATTCTCCTTTATTTCATACAGTGACCTTGCTGATGCATGGAGAGCTTTGTCTTTTGGTACCCACAAGCCACGTGAATATGTCCTGTTTTACTGTGTCCCAAAGTTTTTGGTGTGTCCCAGAGCGGGGTTTCTCTGCCGGGCGTGTGCATCCAGCTGTGCTTGGCACCAGGGTGGCTCCTCTTGCTAGAAGTGGGTAATGTCTTTCATTTAGACAAAGCCTGAGAAGCTGTTTCAGCACATATGTTTCCCTTTGCCCTCTCGGAAGACTTAATTAAAATCCCTTTAAAAAGGAGTTCAATATGAGCTGCTTTATTCTTAATTCTCCTGATGCTGTCTGGGTGCAGTTAAGCCCTGATTCCCCCAGGAAAAGAACCCATCGCTCACCATTTTCATTCTCAGCAGACGAGGAGAGGGTGGGGAAATGGCCACACATGCAGTGCAGGCAGTTGAAAATAACGTGTCGAAAATGTTCCTCTCCGCATCAGCGCTTGGGACTTCTTCATGCTGAAAACAAAATCTTCAGGCCCGTTGCTCTTCCCCTGTGGGTCTCCCCTTTTAATTTCTATCCTTAGACACAGTTGTCAAGTATTAATCCTCCCCTGTAGGCAATTTTCAGTCCAGCGAAACAAATTTCTTCCTGTACAGCCTTCCTGAATCTTAACAAAAACAAACCAAAAGAATCCCTATGTGGAAGTGTATTTTTTATGCCTCCTCTGGAAGAGGGGAGACCTGTCCAGGACCAGTGTGCCAGTGGCCACCTGCACCCAGGCATGGCTGCCCTGCATCCTCTGCCTTCAGCTGCCCTGTTTTCCCTCCCCCTTGTCCCTTTCTCTGGGATTTTTTTTGTGTACTTGTTTTGTGTTTTGTTTTGTTATAACTAACTATTAATTCTGACCCCCAGAATCAAGCATGTTGTGGCAATGCCTGGCTGAACAACCTGCTTTGAAAGAGCTGTGGTATTTTCTCTGTTCTCTGATTTTAACAAAAAGCAGAATTGGGGTGGTTTTGGTTTTGGTGGTTTTTTTGTTTGTTTTGGGGTTTTTTTGTTTGTTGTGGGTTTTTTTGTTTGGCTGGGGGTTTTTTGTTTGCTTTTTTTTTTTTCCTTCCCAGTTTGGATGGGCCTCTTCCAAATTTGAATTTTTTTCAATCCTTTCCTTATATTGTTCTACCTCCGTATAGTGGTGTAGAGCTGTTGAGCACATCAGGTACACTCAGCTATATGGTTTATCTAAAAACAAACAAACGCAAAAAAACCCCAAAAAACAACACACACACCCCCAAAAAAAACCCCAAAACAAAGAAAACCACCCACCCATGAAAACGAAACAGTATTCCCATGTATTTCTTGATTTAACTTGCCCTGATTGCCACAGTTCTTTCTGTTTTTCACTTGAGAGACAGCACATTGCTGACACTGCTGCCTTCAGTGTTCAGGCTGGTTTAGTTTGGTAGCAGAAGCTAAATTTCAAAATAGGCATCTTTAAGCAAATACATCTCCCGTATTTTCTCACTCGTACTGACTTTGTATGATTTTTCTATTTCAATGTTACAAACTTACCAGCTTTACTGAGAGCAGGGTTGGAACTGATTGAATGTTTTATCAGTGTACTTTCCATGCACTTAAAACAGTTCTTTATACTATTATAAATTCATTGTAATAATTTACTACTTACTATAGTAAATTATTTTAAAAGCTCGATAAATATTAGGTTGAGATTAATGAGGTTTCATAATCAACACTGATAAACTCTAGCAGTATTTAAAAAAAGAAAGTTCTTTTTGTTCACTCCGTTTTCCTTCATATTCTAGTCCTGCAGAAGAAGTACACCTGTTTGTTTTTTGGGTTTTTTTTTAAGAAAGCTTTCTTTTTTTCATAAAGTTTGCAAAGCTCAGGGGCTGTCCTTTCCTGCAAGATTGTATCCCAGTTTTAGTCTGGTAATTTCAGTTTGGTTTTAGCAAAGGTCTTTATAGAGTGTCTGATCATAATTACAAAGTACTTTTCACTGTCTTATATTTGCCATTGTGCACTTGTTGATACCATGTGTATGTGCATGCACATCTGTCTTTTATGGAATTAGATTTTATTTAGTTTGGACTTTAAACCAGTGTTACAGTTGAATGCTTTATGCCTGTCTTCAACTAAAAGAAGGAGTTATTTGTCCTGTTACTGTGTCTGAAATATACTGTGAAACTAGTTGTAAGGGAGTGGAACATCTCCTGAAGAAATTGTTTGGTAAAATGCAAAAGCTGTCTTTGTTTTTCTTGTGGCTGGAGTTTAGGATTTCCTGAAGAAATTTTCCTCGGATCAATTCAGGATGTTTTGTTTGCGCAGCAGATACAGCTCAGGTAAGGCAAAGAAACCCTTATTTGTTGAGATGTGGCTTGATGTTTGGACTTGCTGATCTTAAAGGTCTTTTCCAGCCTTGGTGCTTCTCTGGTTCTGTGCCCTGCGTGGCTTCCCCGGGGTGGGGAAGGAGTGGGCTGTCCCTGAGCCCTTCCCCTCCGCTGCGTGGGGAGGCTGGCAGTGCTCTGGGGGACTGCTCTTGGGCTCTCATTTGGGCAAGCACAGTGTATAACCATCCATCTAAATACCTTCCTGAGCTGCAGTTAATTGTGACTCCTGGTTAATTGCACTTTCAGTTAATGAATTCCCTCCATCTCCCATCTGCATCTGTTGCAGTCACTTGTATTTCGGTCACGATCAGCTGTTTTTAGAGACAGGTCTGGGTGGAGCTTTGCCTTACATTCCCATAGGGTATGACAAAGGCTTGCTAATAACTTTTTATCTCCCTGCTGCGTTATCATTTTTTGTCCTGTGGAGATACTGAGTGTTCAAGCAGTTCTGTGGTGCAGCGCAGCTCGCTTACCCCAGCGCTCGATAACGTAACGACCATCTTAGCCTGGCAAACACTGCTGGTGGGGAGAGGTGTGGGAGATTTTCTCAGCTTCCCTGTATGCACTGGGGGGTTTCCAGCAGGCAGATGCTACTTGGAACCGGGAGAGGTTTTTTTATGGATAGTGTTTTTACCAGATTATTAGGGCCTGCCAAAAGCAGATGGTAGTTTTCTAACTGCTACTGGGTCACCTGGCTTGTTGGCCATGCTGGCATGGAAAGGGAATGGTGGAGCATGGGGCAACGCCTGCTGTGTTATTTCAGTGGGCCTCTATCTACCTCAGATCATAGAATCAAAGAATGGGTTGGGTTGGAAAGGACCTTCAAGATCCTCTAGTTCCACTCCACCTGCCATGGGCAAGGCATCTCCACCTAGACCAGGTTGCTAAAAGCCCCATCCAGTCTGGTCTTGAACACTTGCAGGGATGGAGCATCCGTGGCTTTACTGGCAGCCTGTTCCAGTGTCTCACCACACTCTTCCTAATTTCTAATCTAAATCTACCCTCTTCCACTTTGAAGTGATTACCTTTCATCCTATCCCTACAAGCCCTTGTAAAAAGTTCCTCCCCAGCTTTCTTGTAGGGCCCTTTCAGATACTGGAAGGTTGCAATAAAGTCTTCTTAGAGCCTTCTCTTCTCCAGGCTGAAAAAAGCAGATAAAGGAGCTCTATCAGTGACTGGAGGAGCTGGTGTGGTTATGGCTCTGTGGCTTTGCTACTGTCCATCAGTGTGCAGCACGCTGCAATCCCTTTATAGACATGCTGTCCTTGGACTGAGAAGTCTTTTTGCTTGTTGATACATCTAGCTGCTTGTGGTAGCCACCCATCTGATCTTCCTGGTGGAGCCTCCTAAGACAGCTGAAGGCATCATGAATGCTATGTAGGATCATAGAATCATTAAGGATGGAAATGACCTTCAAGATCATCAAGTCCAACCATCTACTAAATATTATCAGGAACGCTAAACCATGTCCTGAAGTTCCACATCTAGGCATTTTTTAAATACCTTCAGGGATAGTGACTCCACCCCCTCCCTGGGCAGCCTGTTCCAAGGCCTCACCACTCTCAGGAAAAAATTTTTTCCTAATATCCAACCTAAACCTCCCCTGGTGCAACTTAAGCCCATTTCCTCTGGTCCTATCACTAGTCACATGGGAGAAGAGACCAACACCCACCTCACTACAACATCCTTTCAGGTAGTTGAGAGCATGTATCCCTGAAATATTTTGAAGCATGGGATAGTAAAGAGAATGCTGGTTATTAACTGCTGCCCCCCATCGAGGGAGGGAGGAGTGGATGCAGGTGGAAGGGTTGCTGCAGAACAAGCTTCCTTTTGGAGCAGGAGAGGGGGCAGGCAATAGGGAGCACTGCCAAGGTGAGGTGAGTTGGCAGGGTGGTGGCATGCCGGGCTGTTTTGGGATGCAGGGCAGTGGCAGAGCTGGCTGCTTCCTCTGGGGCTGGCTGGGGAGAGGAGATATCTTGTGCAGACATAAATGGCTCCCCAGCTGCAGCTGGGAGCCTTGAACAGCTGTGTATGTAAAACAAAGGAATTAAAAGGCTGACACCTACAGCACTCCCATATACATATGTTTGTCCTGTAAACAAAAGCAGAATGGCTGGGAATTTCTAAGCTTGAAGCTCCCTTTCTTGCCTTGCTTCTAAGTTAAACACCTTCCTGTGATTAAAACCAGAGAGCTGCCTGTGCAAATGTAAGTGGCTTTGATGAAAGGACCCAGGGGTGTCATGTCAGGGTACAGTACCAGTAAGCCAGTCAGCAGCAAGGGCTGGCTTGAAGGTCTGCTGCACTTGCCACCTCCACCTGAGGAGGTTGGGTGCTGTTATTCGTGGACCTGTCAGAGACCTGGAGTCAGTCCCTGCTGAGCCAGCTATTTACTGGGGGGCCTGTCAGTTTGTGCCCCTGCTGCCAACCCACTTTGGTCTGGAGATAAGTTTACCTCACTCCTGCTCGTCTTGTTGTTTCCTAACTATTACTAGAAGTGAGATTCTGAGCACCTTCTGTTTGTTCCTAAAAAGTCTTTTGTAGCCTAAACCTGCTGGCAGTGGTACCTGCCCTCCCTGCCTGAGAGGGAGAGCACTTTGTACTTGCTGGAGTCTAGGTGTGGGGGATGTTACCGTGCCCATTGGCACGCAGGGGAGGGCAGTGCCTGACAGTTGGGAATGTAGCTCATACTTGGTGCTGTGGTTTACATGGATCTTGGGCTTGGAATGGACCTTTTTTTTTTTTTTTTTTTTGTGGTCTGGGCTACCCCCTGCCTCAGTGTGTGCTGGAAAAGTTTCCTGCACTGGCAGCTGGAGGCTAATTCCACTCCAAACTGCCCCCACCATGGAGGGGAAAAGGCCGTAGGAGCACATGCAGGGAAGTGTTTGTGTTTTATGGGACTGGGGGCCCCTTCCTGAGGTGGTCATTGTCACCACGAGGATAAAGCCTTGCCCGTGGAGGAGAAAAGTTGGAGGAAAGAGGTTTTGATGCAGAACATCATCACCGTTCCACAACGTGTCTCTGCACAAGGTCCATCTGCTCCATCACCCTCTCTGCCTGCCCAGGCTGATGGGGCAGAGCTGCTCAGAGTTAAACTGAGCTCTGGGGGCAGTGGTGGTGATCTGGACCTTCTGCTTTGGCTGATGCCTCTGGCTGTCCTCTTCTTGACCTGAATCACCACCACCCTTTGGCCCACCTGGAGCTGTTGGGCAGAGGTCTTTCCTAGGTGCTCCAGGCAGCAGCATGGTGCCCCACCATCAGCGTGCCAGCCAGGCTGCTTCTGCGTGCAGCTTAAAAGGAGAGGTGCCATCTCTGAAGCCTTGTGGGACCCCATTCTGAGGCACTGCTCTTCCTCTTGCATCTCATCAGCACTGGCTTTGCTTTATGCAGTGAGGGGAAGCAGCTGTAAGCTTGCTGCCAACAGTGGGGTTCTGTCCCCAGAATGCTCCCCTGGTCACCAGAACCAAAATGGGTTCCCAAAATGACCTGTAACACATGGTCCCTCTGGTCTTTCAGTCCTTGATGGTGGTAGTAAGCACGTTTTGTAATTTAGTGCTGCAGTAATGATGCCCTTGGTGGCAAAGGAGGGGAGGAGAAGAGAGTAGGGTGAAGGTTGGTAAGAGCTGGGCTCGCTGGTGCCGCGCTGCGGGTTTGCGGTGCCTGCCGGCAGCGGCTCAGGAGAGGGCGGTGAGCCAGGGAGGAGGAATGGCTGCAATCTAACAGGGCTTCCCCAGGACCAACCGTCATCGGGGATTCCTCTGGAGTTCCTGTAACCAGGGTAATCAGCTGAGTAATCTGGGTGGATATAAACAGTCTCTTCCAGTATCTCACTGTTTTCTCAAAAGTCTGTGCATTGGTCTTTTTAAAAGCTGAGTAAAGCTTCATGTTAAAACCAGTGTGAATGAGGCAGGGATGTAGATTTTTAATTATAAGTGGAAAATCTGACAAATACAGGTCCAGATTTATTGCCTTAGTTTTCCTACAGAAAGTCTGCTTTAAACAGTGAGGCTTCTCTGGGATTTAGGCTAATGGAACCAAGGTCAGGTCTTGCATCTGGCAGATTCTGCCCTCTGAGATCTGTCCCCTTGCCCAGACTGCCTGCCCTGAAGAGTCCCTGTCTGGGCAGCACCGTGTAACTGCAGGAAGCAGGCGGCTGTAACCTCTGCAGGACCAGAGGTGGGAGTGCTGTGGGAACTACAGGTGATGCTCAGCGCTGATGAGATGAGGAATGCGCTGCAAGCTGTGGGACCGTTGTGCAGAGGGCAGGCAGAAAACAGTGAAGTGACACTGCCCTGGCTACGAATGGTGCTTTGATTCGAGTAATCAGCTCTGCTTGGGAACATTTGGGGAAAGAATGCATTGAAACTTGGGCCTGTCCTGGGTGGGCACAACTTGTGTGAATGCCAGATGAGCTGTCTTGCGTGGGGTCCAAGTGCTCCGTTCCAGAAAATTGCTCGTTACTGTACAAATGAACAAAATTGCCTCTTGCTGATGGTAGCTCATGGTAACAGTGGTGGGGGGCAGACCAGCACCTGCACTTCTGAGGGCATAGGCAAGGTGTCATGGTTTAGGGTCAGGGCAGCCCTTTAGACCTGTAACAGATGCTCTCTGTTAACCCCCCTCCCTCCCTCCCCAAAGGGCAAGAGAAAGGGAATAAGGGAGACAGACTTGGTGATTAGAAAAGGAAACTAGAACAGCTTTAATGAAAATTAAAATGATAATAATAGCAGTGGAATGTATACAAATATATACAAAACCAGTATCGAACCACCCCCCTACCCCTGATGGCAATTGCATCACTGTCACACTGGTGCTGTGGAGCAGGCACTGGGAGAGTCCCAGACAGGGCCCAGAGGCTGACAGGAGCTGGATTCTGGTGCTTTATTCAGGAACACACAGAGCAGGATCAAAGGCAGAATGCACAGAGTCCTGCTCGGATGAGAGTCATTGAAGAACCCAGAAGACCTGAGCCAAGCCTGACCCTCCTGGTCCCTCAATTTTATACCAAATATGACATCTATGGGCTGGAATCCCCTGCTGGTCAGTTTGGGGTCACCTGTCCTGTCTGCTCCTCCCCACAGGTGCAGCCTTTGACTTTCTGCACCCCCCCAATGTGGTGCACAAGATCCAGCAGTGGCCTTGGTCTGCACCCCAACCCTTGGTACTGACTCTAAACATGGGGTGTTGTCACTGCTAGAAGCTAGAAACATGCTGCTGACTTCAGACAGGGCAGTTAGAACTGAGCTGAACAGTAAGATCACTGAACAGAATTAATTCTGTTCTCATTTAAACCAGGACACAAGGTGAGAGGAACCTGCTTAGCCCCAAGCCAGCAGAAGTGGACACTGATAGTTTCCAAAGTGCGGTTTCCTGCCAAAGCACGAGTCCCACTGAACATGGTGCAGAATCTACACTGCAGAATGTTTGGTCCATCTGGATTTTATGTGCTGGTGAAGCAGCCCTTTAAGTGCCTGTATTTCTCAGAGTCAGTGATGAGAATTAGATCCCTTCGGAGGTCTCCATATACAGATTGTGTCTACCTAAATTAGAATAGGAACAGAAGCAGGGGTGAGATCAGAGATAGGTCTTGCCAAATTAAATCTGGGGTGGGGGGTGAGAGCTTATAAGTATATCAAATCCAAATGTTTTGGAGTAATAACTTCACTGAGAGATTCAGTAATGGAATAAATACTTAAAGTCAAGTAGCTATTGCTTCAGTCACCTTCCAGTCACTCTTTGAATCAGTCTTTTCCGTAGCTTACGCTTTGTCATGTGTAATGATTGGTTTTTATATTGATTTAATTTATCTAGGGCACATGGAGAACAGAGGTTTTAATGATAAATGCAATTAACTGTAAGAAAAGTTTGCTATGACAAATAATAACAAACTTTTCCTGGGATGACTTAGTTTCAGAATATTGTTCCTGTGTCTGACAGACAACGTCCTCTCTGTCATAATACCCGAATAATTTTTTTTATTTTTTTTTTTATTAGCCGTAGAATTCAGTGACGAGAGCATGGATGATGCCAAGCACCTTCTTCAGGCAGTCTCCTCATTTACCAGAGATGCAAATGCTTATATAAAAGGGCAGCTGGTATGTGACCCTGTTAGAGAAGACGTACTGTGGGAAAGGTAAGTGCACCTCCCGTATCTTAAAGGTTGTGGTTACATGAGCAGTAGTTTGCTGACAGGCTGAGTGGGCAGTGTGGTGTTCTGAGCTCTGCACAACAAGTGGGACAAGAGAAGCAGTCTTCCTTGCCAGCCATCACCAAGGGCAGCTGGTTTGGCTGCTTTTTCCCTTCTTTTTCTAGCCAGCTGCTTTTTGTTGTAGTCTGCTACACTTAGTTAATTTTATTTTTAACATCTGTGTTAAGTAGTGTGCCTGTCCTAGCACGGGATCTTTACCTCTCTCGGGTGCTGTATAAGGCCAGGTTCTGACTGAAGTTGTGAGGCCGTTGGGTGCTAAATGGAACTGGGTGTTAGTGACTGACGAGGGCAGTTGGAAAGGAATACAGCCTGGGCAGGTGAGCCTGTGTGCTCAAGGTGGCCGGCACTGTGCCAGCAAATGAGGGGAGGGCTTACTGAGAAACTGTCCAGAGGCAGGGATGTCACAGGGAACCAAGAAATCACGGTTATTGTGACAGGGGTGAGGAAAATCTTCTTCGGAGTCCCTTGGGAAACCAGCTCATCTTCCAGGAGAGGGACGTGCTGTGTGCTGAGTGCAGTGCTGTGGAGTCGGGGCAGGAGGGGCGCGGAGCACCTGGAAGCGGAGTGTGAGCAGACGGCTCTGGGATGGAGGGTCAGAGGGGAGCGGCCTGTGCTGCAGAGGTGAGAGGCAGCTTCCCTGCGGTGCAGGCCCCGCGCAGCCGGGGAGCTTGCGGCCGCACCGGCCGAGGCGTGCGGGGGCCGCTGGGACCAGCGCGTTACAGGGAAGCGGGGTTGCTTTGGCCAAATACCGCGACTCGTTAACTCGAGTCCTTTGGCGGGAGGCTGCCGGAGACCTGTTGGTGAGAGATAAGGCCGAGACACGTGGCACGTGGGGAAGTTGAAATGGATTGCCAGTGGGGGACACGGGAGGGCACAGCTTGTGCATCGTTAGATGTGAAAACAACCAAAATGAAGCAGAGCTCTTAATTAGGAAAACGGTAGATATTCAGGGGAGAGGGAGAAGCTTGCAGGGGGGAATGTTGGGAGGAATGAAGTAGGGCAGCAGCCATCTGATACCTGAAGTGAGGCAGGCGTTCCAAGGCAGAAACACTCCGAAACAGGCAAAACAAGGTTCAGCATAGCCCCGGAGGTTCTAGGGCAGGCTGAGGTTCCCCAGGTGACTCTGCTCCCTGAGCTTTCTCCTGAAACAGCATCCTTGGGTCAGTGCTTTCGGGGTCAGGTTCTCCTGGCTGGGTACCAGAGCACACCGCCAGCAGCTGTTAGCAGCTCACCGATTATTCCTGCTGCTGTCCCCATCCTCCCGCTCGCAGCGGGGGGCTTTGCCTCTGCGGCCACAAAGTGCTGGGTCCAGCTGGTTTTTGCCACTGGTAACACGAACGGTCCCACCAGACCTTTCCATCTAGGCCAAGCCAAGTGGAATTCCAGGGCTGGGATTGGGCTCCCCTGGGAAAAGAAGAGGCAACCCCCACTTCCGAGACGGATGCTGCCCACAGCTGACCCCGACTCGGTCTCCTGCCAGGCGCTGGAGTGATGCGCGTGACGTGGCTTTGGAAGAGAACCCCGCTGCTAGCATGAGAGACAGGCTGCTGGGAGAAAACAACTTAGCAAAATCTTTAATATGCTTAATATCAACCTCATTTTCCATCTGTTTTTAGGTGATTAAGGCCAGCCTTGCTCTGCCATTGTTGGCTCCTGTGATTAACTGTGTATTTATTGAGTGGATGTAGCACTCCAGACTTTGACAAGCGTCAAGTCTTTTCCCTTTGCAGCTGAAAGATGTGTTTTCCCTGATCAGTGCAGCATCGCCCATCATAGGACAGCTAGGAAGGAAATGACAATGTCCTTTCGATGACTCCCTCTGGCTGAGTAGCTGATGAATTCAGCGTACTGCTGGCATCTTGTTTGTCTTATCTTAAGCGTTACCTTTTCTTCTTGAAGGCTAGCCAGCACAAAAGTAACCGTGAAGGCTGCGTTTGCAGATGACTTTGACACCTCCAGGGCTGTTGCAGCAATTATGGACCTCGTTCACCATGGCAACAGACAGCTTAAGGCTGTTACTAAGGTAACCCATTAGGATACAGAGATCAGAAAATGACAGCTGTCCACTGTCCTACTGTTTAATGCAGACAGATTAGTTTATTGTTCACATAAGAAACCAGCAGAAACAAAGCTCCATAAATTGTTGACCTTAATGGTGCCCATTTGTCCTGACTGTGTGGCAGGAATTGTGAACGGCCATTGTTTTGTGCTTTGTTGTGTCCAAAGGATGTTTCTTTCCTGCTGCTCTGTTATTTATACCTACAGTTTGTGAAAGGCCTGAAGCCATTGTGGCATGCTGCTAATTTTAGTGCTGGTTTTATGTTCTTAGCCTGCTTCTCTGCTTAATACCCGTGCACAGAAATCAACCTAAATTGGGAAACAGGGGGTGGTGGTTGCTGTGGGGGCTTTGGCAGCCAGTCCCAGGTGCACGGGGCAGTCATGGGTGCGAGTTCAGCTTTGGGGACCGAATGACTGCTGTTGGAAATGATGACTGTGGCCTCAGCGTGCCTGCATGAGTCCATCTTCAGATGGCTCTTGGCAAATTGAGACCCTGTTAAGATCCCTTGATGCCGACACAAAGGAGGTGTCTGGTAAGGATGAGACATGAGCAGTAAGCACAGTCTGAAGCACTTCTGGGTCTCCTTTAGCCAACGGCTTCTTTTCTCGCTCAAGGCAAGCAGCTCTGCCTTGTTTCTGTGCTCCTTGATTGCTAGTGTCCACTATGTGCTGTAAGAGAAATGCTGACTACGTAGTAATGACTGATTTTGAGAGAATTAGCCTGTTGGTTTAGAAGTCTTGCCATGTCCTGGTCCTCTTTGTACTGGCTTTAAATTCTGTCCTTAGCCTTATCTTTACAAAACAACTCTGAGTGAATCCCTGACCCAAACCAGTTTGTAGCAGGGATCTGTAACAGCATTGCCACTCCTCAATACAAGTTGCTCACTACCCCTGATTTCTTTCTGTCAATCATTTTGTTGAGAATTGGGTGGGGTATTTGCAGGGCAGCTGACTCAGATTTGTAGTTGCAGTGGTGAAGCTTTCTGGGCACAGCCCAGCTGCCTGAGCCTTACCTCTTACTGTGCACGTAGTTTTTCTTCTCAAGAACTGTGAGTAAATTCACATAAAACGTAACTCCTCATTCCTCTCTCTAACCTTCTCACCATTCTTACCTTAGTTGGCAAGTTTCTGTTTATTCCCCTCAGTGGTCCGCTTCAGCTCCTCCCAGTTCAGATCTTTTTGCAGATTTTAAGTAATAGTTTATCTTGGGCCCCAGTAGAGATGCAGGATAAAATCCAGTGCCAGCTGCTGATTTGGTTGCATATGTCATAATTCTCTTTTTTTATTTTTTGGAAAGGGTTAGTCCCAGAAGTTGCTTCTGAGTCTATCATTTGATTTTGATTTTTCATTATATATTATTTATTTATTTTAAAGTGAAATAAATATGGAGGAAATAAATATGTGTGTTCTTCCAAGTGCTATTCTGGCACTGCTGCTAGTGGCTGCTGGTGTCACTGAGGTGTGACAAAACACTATAAGCTATCTCAAAGCAGTCTTCACATTGCTTAAATCAATCAGACTCTCAAAAAAGGGTTTGAGATTTTCTTTCAATCGCGTATTTTATAGATCCCCTTGAAGCTGAGATTTTGTTCTTTTATTTTGGTTTTATATACCCAGCCCTTTCATGGCCAGAAGTGCTATTTTAGGTGTCATTTACTGTGGACATGTAAGGCACGGCACCTTCACGCATCTCTTCTCCTTGCTGCACGTGCTGGTAATAAGCTCTTCCCCTCCCCCGTTTACTTAAATCTTTTCCCTTTGTGTTACGAGATGCTTTTATATTTCTGTAAAAGCTCCTGCCTGGGCAGGTGTTACTGGCAGGGGTAGATCTGTACGGTTAGAAATAGTTTTCCCTTGTGGAGTAGGCTGCAGAGAGATGCTGAGTTCTGCCACATGTATTGACTGGACAATCTCTTTTGAGTGTTTTTTAAACAGGATGCTGGATCTCCTAGAAGTTCCGTCGTGTATGGAAGCATTATTTCATATATAGAAGGGGTTTTTAATGCCCTTGGGATGTCCTTTGGAGAAAGGCAGGTATGCAACATCTCTTCTGTGTGTACTAACATATGGTAGCAGCGCCGGCGTCACGCGTTAGAGAATGCTTTCCGAAAGCGTCAGATGCAATGAAGTTATTTATGGCTTTAGTAAACCTTTCTGCACTGCTTGCAGTTTCTGCTGTCATGTGAGCAGGTGGAACAAAGTCTGGGCTTTTTGCTTCTTGGAGGTACTCCCCTGTGACTTCTGCAGCAATTGTGCTGTGGAAATGAAAATCTGAGGAATGAAACAAGAAAAAGTTAGCATTGGAGGCCTTTAAGCTGTACAAATATTTGTGGTTGTGACCTCCCTGCTCAGCAGGAGCTGGGGTCCAGCTCCTCTGCAGAAAGCTGGGTGTGGAGAATGGGGCTGCTCTGCCTTGAGCAGTGGTAGGGTATGGGGAGGGGAGGGCTGCGGGGGGCTGTCACTAGAAATAACTTACATGTCCTCTGGTGCTTGGGAAGGTAGGAATGGGGAGGGGGTAAAAAGAGGAGCTCAAAGCAAAGTACTGCACAGGGAAGAGAGTGATAAATACGGAGGTGATATCCTGGGAGCACTTCAAATGACAGGAGGTGTTGGAGACTAGCAGGCTGTTCTGTGCTCCTCTCCTGCTCCAATCTGGAGCTGAATGCCAAGAAGTTAAAAACTTTCTTTAGAGAAGCTGCTCTGTAAAATCTTCTTTTGGGGAGGGGGAGACAAGGAAAAGAAAATGTAAATAATGTTATTCATCCGTTGAAAGTCATCCAGGATAGCAATACAGGTCTTTATTTACTTGGCTTCTTTGTGGTTTGTTTCCACAAAATGTCTTTCAGAACAGCCTGGCTGTGATTTGGCCACGTGTTACTCCTCAGAACCCGTGGTTTGTCGTGTTAATTTTTATTGGTGTACTAAACACTTGTATTGTCTGTAAGTTGGATGACAAAGTCATTCCTCCAGATTCTGGGCTGTCAGTATGCAGGTGCCTGCTGTACCTAGATTTTTGCTGAAATAAGAGTCTGAATGCTTTTTTGTATGCTGTGCTAATTTCCCTGGGCCAGCAGAGTCAGCAGAAGGTGTTGGCGTGAGGAAGGAAGGAAGGAGCAGCACGTCAGACTCTTCTCTGTCCCTCTGCTCTTTCAGCTTCCACTAAATGAATCAATCAAAATCTTCATCAGAAAGGCCTGTGGGCTGCCACCAGCTCATGAACAAAATGGTGCAGGGATTGTTCTCTGACCTCCAAACCAGCCACAACAGCTCTGCGTCCAGCCTTGCTTGCCCCTTAGCCGAGTGGCCCCGGGCACGTGCCTTGCCAGGAGCAGGCCCTGACCCGCAGGCCCTGGCACGTGTGCTGGCTGGGAGAGGGTAGCTGGCCTGGCTGCTGCTGTGCTAACAGCCTCGACACACAGGCTCCGGGGAGCAGTGGTTGGGCCATCTTCAGTTGGATGTTTGCATACAGCCTGTGGGTCTGTCTTGCTCTTAAGGTGGGATTCATCTCAGCTAATTAGCCTTACAGTCTGATGTAGCTGCCTGTGCTTCTGCAGTAGTTGGTGCAGAGAGAGATGCTGCAAAGGGACAGTTTGCCTTAAGTCTGGTGGATGTAGAAAGTAAGGCTGCTTGTCTCTGTCTGCATTGGCAAGAGAAGGAGCCTGGACAGCCACAGGCAGGTGAGAGAGTGAATCCATCTCCAAAGATGACCCATGGAAACCATCATGTCTGTCTTAGAGCTGGAGGGGAGTGCTGTGTTGTGCCTGGTTTGAACTTCAGCGGTGGTGTTTGCAGAGGTGTGTTTCTTGCTCGCCTCATCATTTGTCTTTCCTCTCCCTGCTATATTTAAGCATTTATTGTCCTCTTTTACCTGCCCCACGTTACGGTGGAGCATTTCTGGCACTTAGATTTATTATCTCCTTCAATCTTATCAACTTCTTCTTTAGGATGTTTATATGTTTTGAAAGTTTGGGGAATTTGCTGCTTTTTATGACTGTGGAGTGCATTGAGCAACTCACACTATCTTGGATGGCTTCCCCCTCACCTCATTCTCCTCCTCTTTGTTTGTTTGCTTCAGTCAGTGGCCTCTTAAACTATTCCCTTTCATTTCCATCCTGCTGTTCGGTGACTAAATAAAGTCCCCTCCGGCTTTAATTACTCAGCTGCTCTTCTGCTCCCAGCAACTTCACCCCCAGCCTTGATGTGCTTTACATTTCACTGCTCCGTTGTCTGCTCCCCCTCGTGTCTTAATGATAAAATACCTCAGTGGCGTTTTCTTGTTGTTTGGAGGTTTGTCCTTTCCCTCCCCCGTAGGAGTTTGCCTCTGATGAGAAACAGGGATGGTTTCTCTGCCAAGAGCGAGACCGAAGCCTGGCCGTGCCAGTGCCGAGGAGTGGCCGCCTCCTGCTAGTGCCCGAGCTCCCGTCCTGGCAGATGCTGGAGCAGGACCCTGTAGGAGCAGCGAGGCCGTTCCCTTCCTGTGGTATTGACCAGCAAGACAGAGGAAGCCAAGGAAGCTCAGAACTGGCTGAGGGAAGGAGGGGGCCACGTGGCAGCCAGAAAACACCCACTGTGTGCATTGGCTGCTGCTCAGCCAGGTCTTCCTGGGTGGCTGAAACTTTGGATGATGCAGATCAGGTAGAAGTTCTGTGGATTTGGGGAGGTTTTCTGTAGATGCAAGGAGAAAGGGTAGTCTAGAAACTTGAAGCTGAAATACCTTTTCTGGCCTGTTCCCTGAAGAAGGTCTAGAGCTCAAAGACTGAGTGAAGGGCTGATGCACTCTCTATCTCTGCAGATGTTTACAGGTGAGAGGCTGGTGGAGGTGGCTTCCCTTGCTCTGTTAGATGCCTGTTGCCAGGCCTTTCTCCCATCCGTTTGTCTAATCCCCTTTTAATTTATGCATGCTTCTGGCATCTCAGAGGTTTCCTGTGGTGATGAGTTCCACGGTTGGGTTATGCAGCATGTTATGTTCACATGAGAGCCCTCTGCTCCAAGATAGATGCTCTTCTGCGTAGGAATACGTTGAACTACTTCCAAGTATGGCTCCACTGTAACTTTTTGTCCTGCATTAGTAAGATGGTGACGCTGTAATCGTACCAGTGTATTGAAGATGCGCAACCAAGAGAGGTGATGCGGCCTCTGTCTATGCTGCTGAGTTGGGGCTCATTTTTAAATTGTTTTCAGATGTTTGCAAAGCAACTTGTTTGATTTCCAGGTGGCTCTGGGAGGAGACAACTCGGCCGTGCTCTCTAATGTGGTTGAGGAGCTGGTGAGGTTCCGCACCAAGGTCCGTCACTACGCGCTCGCTCTGCCGGCAGCAGCAGCCGCTGTGCCAGGGCAGGGGGCTGCGGGAGCCGAGGCACCCAAACAAGAACAGGAGGAGAAGAGGCAGCAGCTAATGCAGGAGAGAAAACCCCTCCTGGAGGCTTGTGACAGTCTGCGTAGAGACCTTGCTGCCTTTGGAATCCACATAAAGGTAGATGCCAGCGACCCTCTTTATGAGACCGTTAGTAATGGGGTTTTCTGAGAGTGTTGACTTTTGCCCTCTGTGCCCCTTTGGCAGCTTTCGGCGACGTGCCCTGTTCTCTGTGTGACCGTAGCAGCGGGAGGTGGAAGTGAAGCCCTTGCCTGGTTGTACTGCTGGACTTGGCTTCTGTTGTCCCTCAGCCTCATGTCTCTGTGCAAGCTGTAGTTACTCCCTCAGTTACTAAGGGTGTGCTGTTTAGCTACTGAAAAATCCCATAATATTCAGAAATCCCTAAATTGCCCAAATTTCAATCCAGAAGGAAAGGTGTGAGTAACGTGTGCAATCTTGAAAAAGATTGCAGAAGAACTGGGAAGTAAACTGAGATGACTTAGGGAAATGATGCCTTCTCTCTACCCTCCTCACAAGAAAGCCTCTTCTGTCTTCAGCAGCTCCATTCCCAACTGCTCCTGAGCCATTAGTACTTCACCTGATCCCTGTACCACTCCTCTCTCCACCCTGCTTTCTGCTTTTAGCCGGTACCTAATGCCACTGTTTCCTTTTCCATTATTCCAGCAGTGTGTCTTGCTCAAGAGAAGTCACAGAATCACAGAATGATTTGGGCTGGAAGGGACCTTAAAGATCACCTAGTTCCAAAACCCCTGCCATGGGCAGGGACACCTCCCAGTACACCAGGTTGCTCAAAGTGCCATCCAGCCTGGCCTTGAACAGTTCCAGGGATGGGGCATTCACAGCTTCCCTGGGCAACCTGTTCTAGTGCCTTACCACCCTCAGAGTGACAGAATTCTTCCTTACATCTCATCTAAATCCCTTCACTGGCATATTGTTTCCTCCTGGTTTCAAGGTGCTATATTACTTCTTTAACAAGTGCTGCTTCTTCCAGTTCCTGTTGCTGCACTGCCCTTCTCGCCTCCACTCCAGCCCTTGTTTGGGTCAGTGTTGCTCCTCACAGACTAACCTTTCCCTTTCTCTCCGGAGTCTTTCTCCCAACCTCCAGTTCAAGCTGCTCATTTTTCCCTCACTGGAACAGAGCCTTGTGTAGTCTCCTTCCATTGTTTTACTAATGGGAGGCTGTAAAGCACCATGACCTCTGGATGACAGCATCCATCTTCTTCTGTTGCTGAACCTGAGAGCTGTCCTTTGTCACCATACCTATTAAAAGCAAATGCAGAGTGTGGTCAGCTGTCTCCTGATCTCGGATGGAAGGGTGGGTGCTGGTACAAGCTGGGGTGAGGGCCAAAGCGCAGCGGTGCTGAGCTACAGCTGGGAAAGCAAAGGCAGACTGTGGGAAGCTGGAACATCTGCTTCCTTCGCTTGTTTGTACGTAGCTAAATCCTCGCTCCACTTATCTGTCGAAGGTTTGCAAATCCAAACAACTGCATGGAGACAAAGTCTTGGAGTAGACTCCCTTTTGATCTGTTTGGCAAAACAGCTGCAGCCCCATCTCCACCCTTTTGAAGATTTGTTTTGGTTTGGTTTTAAAGGGATTTACAGGCATTTAATAATGTCCTAGAAATTTTCCTTAGCTGGGATTCAACCCATTCCATTTTGTTGGTTTTGTTTCTTTGGGTTTTTTTTAATAACCTTGGCATAATCTGTATCCTGCTTGTCACAGAATAGTTTTCTCCTGAAGACAAAGCACACGTGCACTAGAAGCAAACCAGCACATGTCCAAAACTGAACTCCTGCTTTTTTTTTTTGGCTGCTACTGTGGAGGCATCTGAAGGTGTGGTGTGAAGGTTGCCCAAACCTTGCCTTCGCCACCCAGGTTCACCGAGCACGCGTGCAACAAGACACGGCCCTACCTAAGGCAGGGCTCTGCCCCCCTCATGCTCAGCATGACTCTGCTTGGCTGGGTTGGCTATTGCCAAAACTGCCCCAGTGCCACAGCACCTGGCAGCTGGGTCTGGCTTGCCTAAGAGGCACTTGAGGAAGTAATTTGAATTCTCTTTTCTACCCGGGCTCTATTTCTGTGAAGCTTTTCTGAGTGCCACAATAGATGCACAGCAATACATCTGTTAACCTGCTCTCCCTCGCGCAGCTGTGGCTAAAGTCAGACAGCAACTTCTCAAGCCCACAGGCAGGAGGAAAAACACAGTGCAAATAAAGCAGCCAAGCCTCATCTCGGGGCAGTGCATCAGCCTAGGAACCCCTGGTTTGGGGGTGGCCATGCTGGGGTGCAAGTAGCAACTTCCAGCATGCTCATAACTGAATTCCCTTAAACAGCAGCTTTGCAGAAAGGATAATTTGTCCTTCAGCTTGCAAGTTTGTGATTTCTGCACCCTGGTTTCTTCTGCTGCTCAATGCAGACCATGTTCTGTTTGTCTGAAGTTACAGAGCTTGCACCAAACTGATTAAAACACCCCCCGGCATTTTCACGCCACTGCAGCGTGCTTGAAATGCAAGTTCATCTGTGCTACTGAGTGAAATGTAGTAAGGGTGTATTTACACATCAACACCAGCTTTCACTTGACATTAAAGACAGTTCTACACTGCATTCCAGACTCTCTCCTAAGTCATGTTTCATATTCAGATGAACTTTTATTTTCAACAATTGCAGTCAAACAGCTGGATCAATCTTACCAGTCAGCACTGCTCCCTTTGGCTGTAATACCCCTTTCAGAAATACACCAGCATTGCCTAACAGGTGCTTACAGCAACAGGCTACTGTCTTAAACTGCAGGAGCTCACATTTGCTAGGTGAAATATTCTCATGTATTGGTGCTTTCCATGTACACGAGCCCTTTAAACATGTGAATGTGATTGCTGGAGTTGAACGAGTTACTCGGAGAGACACTGCACGCTGCTGCAGCACCTCCCACCAGAGGTGGTATTTCTGGTGTGGGATTTTGCCTTCCTGACTGGGAAGAACTGTCTGGGCTGGTTTTACAACTTTGAGCATTATTAGTAACAATCATTTTGGGGAGATGGTACCACCACTTCGCTTACCTAACGTGATCGATACAGTTGCTGTGTAAAGCTGAGTTACAAACCCATGGCTCCAGCTTCTGCAGATCCAGGGTACCTGTGTGATCCAGACCTCTGGGATTGACCCAATTCCTTCTTCTTACAGGACAGAGCTGCTGTTTCAACCTGGGAGATGGAGGAAGGAGGGCAAGCGGAGCAGCAGACTGAGAAAAAAAGCTGATCCTTCATCCTTGGACTTTTTTAGTTTGGCTGCTTTGGCAACAGTTGTAAATACTAATAATTTCCAAATAAAATCTTTGGGACAGAATGGCTAATGAGGGTATGGTGGCTAAGAAAAATCTAACCTAAGCAGAACTGTTGGCACTACTCCTCCAAGGTCACTAACTACTGGCATCACTCCAAGGAGGGGTGTAGACAGTGTCCAAAGGGGAGGGCAGGAGGGCAGCAGCTGTGCTGTCCCACACAGGCTCACCATCTTCTAACGCAGGAACTGCCCCAGCCCCACTTGCTCTGTGGTTGGCACTTGAATCCTCTTGTACTGAGAATTAAAACAGCGTGAAGACAGAGGCAAGAACTTAAGTCTGTCTTTGAGGGTGAAAGCACTTAGTTTTACGCGCCCTGGTTTAAACAGTTGTGTTCCTCTGGGGCACTGAAGGAGGTGCACATTTAGCTTTAGAGTTTTTCCTTATGGCATCGTCCATCCTTATGGTTTGGTCCTTGTGAAATCTGGAACCAGAACATGACAGTACCCAGTTACCTGTGCTCGGGCTCTTTTCAGCTTCCTTTTCCACAGACTACATTGAGGTTTCCCTAGCACTGGGAGTGCAGCACACGCAGGAGCTCTCCATCAGAACTGGGAAGAAGAAACGAGTACTGGTGTACTTCCTTAAATCAATTTATGAAAAGATAACAAAAGTAAGAAGGTGGGTTCATCTACAAGGCATTTCATTTGAAAATACAATCAACGCAACTCATGTGCTCAAAAGGACAAAGGCTTTCTTTTACATTGTTGAGAATAAAATGTGTCGCTGTGTTCCTGCTCTCTTTCTGGTGCTCCTAGAGAAGCTGGGGGGTGTTGTCTTCATTAGCACTGTGGCAGATGCTTATTGGGCACTGCTGGTATTTTACATTTGCTGGTGGCTGTTACTGCTCTAGTAAACTAGAAAGAACAGCAACCACTCAGCTCAGCTCCTGTGGGAAAAGTGACTGAAACACACCAAAGTACACGCAGTTAATTTGCTATTATTTTTATTTCCTACCCAAAGAAACTGCTACATTTCCAGAATGTTTAAAAATCTTAACAATTTGTATACATTAGTGAATGACAGTTACAACTTCTGTGTAGATTTAAAACCAACATGGCAGGTTGAAATTTGTACTGAGCTCTGTTCATTGATTGACTTTGCCTACAAATGGCATTTAGATCATAATACCACTGATGTCTAAATACAAAACAAAAATAAATGCTCATTTTAAAGGAAATCCAGTAGCTGTTTTAAAATCAGTTTTAACTTTCTGATTTTATTTAAAAGGAGTCAAGCTTCTCAAATACTTTTTGAAGGGAGAAACAGTAGCTTAGTTTCCCCAAAGATGTAGACAGTTCAGAAAACTGCTTAAGTTAAACATCAAAACTCCATCTCTTATCAGTAGACATTGCTCTAATCTAAAAAGTCTCTGAACCCTCCTAGACCACAATGAGCAAACATTTAAAAAACCTATTTTAGAAATAGGTAACCGGTTTAAAAAGAAAAACAAAACCGCATCGGGGTGAGGTAGTAGTCACAGTGCATCCAGAAATACCGACTCGAAGGGCTGAAGGGAAATACTCAGAGCAGCCTTTCTGCTGCCAGGTGCTTGCTGGGGCAGCTCTTGCAAGGGAGAAGAAAATCTGACCAGTGTGTGCAACACGGCGTGCCAGGCTAGCAGATACCAGGGTGAGCAGATAGCAGCTGGTGCAATAACCACACGCGTTATCTGCTCGTGCCTGCGCTTCGGCGAGGATTAGCTTGGAGCTAGAGGGGGGTTTAGAGGCAGTACCCAACTTCAATGTACTTTGCTTGACCTTGTCCCTCTCTCCCTGTTGGTTCAATCCCTACAAGCTTGGACTTCATTGCCAAAAATGTAACAAACGTTACGGTCCAAAACTCCTGTGCAACTTCCCCCCTTACAGCCTACGCTCCTCTGCCCTGCCAGCGAGAAGCCCAGGCTGGCTAAGGGTGCTAAAAGCCCCTACCCATGGGTGCTGCACTGGGCGCTCAAACACTGCCCACCCTTCCACCCTGCCTCTCCCCTGCCTCAGCTGCGTGCAGCTGTGGGCACCGTGCTCAGAGGGCAGGGCTGCGTGCTGCTGCCTGCCTTTTGTTCCTTCAGTTCCTAGTCCTGCTCATCGACAGCCAGCCCCCTGCACAGCTGTACGCTCGGCTTCCCCCAGCTCTAGCTCGGCAGGCAATGGGAGTTTTACAAGCACTTCACTCCTCCAGCATCATTACATAGCACTAAGTTTCTTACCCTGCCCAGTACCTCTCCATACAATAATTTCACAAAAGTTCATCACACCCAGTTCTAGATGAGCCAAGGCCAGCTAAAGGAAGAGAAAAATACTTCTTTTTTCAGCTCAGCATAATTACAATCCAACGCTAAGAGCCCTAGAGGATGTCCTTACTCTGCGATGGGGGAACCTTTTCAAACACAGCCAAACCCCAGACACTGCAGGAAGAGGTGTCTGGTTGAAACGAACACTGCCTCCGGGACCGGGAATGGGAAAAGGCAACTAATTACATTCAAAATCTACAGCAACTCTCATGCATTCCCTTTCCAAAGAGGCTTACTTTTTGCTTCTTAATATACTAGCATGGCAAAAAAATGAAGTGCAAGAGCTAATTCTAGACAGAGGGTCTAAGAATGAAAACATGACAACCTTGGTGTAATCCAAGAAATCCAGTTGAGCTGGTGGAAGAGTTTTATCTAAGTATCAAGTGCATTTTTATTTTTTTTTGCTGTTCACACTTTAGTTATTGCTCAATAACTATCAAAAAGAACAGAGGAATACTTTCAGTTTAGTTTTATTATATTATAACAGATCTGCAACTACAGCTTATTTCAGCCAAAACATTTTTTGTATTCCAAACTCTTAAAAAATATCTACATTAATCATATCTTTCTATTCTTAAAAAAAAAAAAATACTCTACCTAGCATACCAATGCTGCTACAGCACTTGAAAGGGTGCATTACTTATGTAAATTCTACGGTAAATGTAATTACTCTTGCAGTCACTGTTCTTCTTTTTCTTCTCTGCTGCTTTGGCTTCAGGTTTCAAAGAGTTTGTTAAAAGCTGTTCCAACTTCTGAAACCATGTCAGAGGCAGTCATTGAACGTCCGAATTTTTGAAAGGCTTGGTGGTTCGACTGCCTCGTCAGAGAGCACGCTCCAAACGCAGCCACCAGAAAGGGATTTTGACTGAAGGGAAAACAGAAACAAGATCATGAACAAAATCTGAAACACTCCTGTAATTCATAAAGTGATGGACATCATCTTTGCACCTGGAAATGTTTGTCAGCATTGTCAAGAATGCTTCTTAAGCCAAGATCTGTGTTCCTCAGATCTGCGCTGCAGAGCACCTTCGGCCGAGTCTTTTTAACAAATACTTCCCATGGCACAGCACGTGACTGAGTGAGAAACACCACTGGGGCTGAAGGATGCAAAAGGAGAACGTGCTTAAAAAGTGGGTAAGAAGGTGTTCTAGGTCTAGTTTTACCGATATGAAACTTCATCCTTTCCTTCTGAAGCATGATCCTTTCTTTCCTGACTGAAGTCTCAGCTGGCAGCCTTTTTGCTCCCTGTCCTCCCCACTCGCTGGGAAACGCCAGTTAGGTTTTGTACAGCAGGGCAGAGGGGGAAGGATGTGAGGACGTGGACAAGGGATGATTTTTAACAGGGCCTTCATCAGCAGCTTCACTGCTCCAGGGCCTTCATCAGCTCAGCTTAAGAGGTTTTGATGCCTTGGACATGCTTGCAAACTGCCTAAGGGAGCGTGCCCAGCCCCAGGCATCAGGTGCTGAACCTCCTGCGGAGAAGGCAGCACAGCCCTGATACCTCCGCAGCAACATCTCACCTGCTGGGCCATGGGAGCTGCTTCTGCTGCTTTACAGCACCAGAGCAGAGAACAACTGCAGAATAATTCAGCCACCAGCCCTGGGCTTCAGTTGCTGGCTGGTTAAAAGCCTCACAAAGCTCAGCCATGGCTGTGACCCAGCTGTCTGTAAGTCCTACGTAAGACCACTGACTCCTGTTCCAGTAAGAATTTTGAATCATGATTTAATACACAGGCACAGGAGAACGTCCGTTTACAGCTCAGTGTTACCAGGGCAGCTATAAGTGTCTTCTCCTTGAAAACAGCAACTTTATACACTCATCAAGGTGCACAAGCATTTAAGCCATCCTGAGAGTCAATCCCAATACTGCTCTGAAACAAGAGCTATGCACAGGCTTCTGGGCCAAAGACTGCTGAAGGACCTGTTTCTACAGTTACCACATAACTGGTTTGACACCTACCACACTCCAAAGACAACAACTTAGCATCCTGTCTACTTAGCAGAAGAATCCCACCTACTATACCATTATCACTCCTGAAAGCCCCTGCAGTCTCAGGGGTTCAAAATCCTGCTCTGCACAGACCCCTTTTGAATCGACAGAGGCAGGCACAAGTGTGGAAGGACTGGCTGGACTGGCTGCAGTGCAGTCTACAAGCTGATGCTCTGATTCATGGAACCCTAAAGCTCCTGCTTTCCTGAAACAGAGGGGACAAACAGGATTGGTAGAGCAAGTGTTGAACAAGGGTCACCTTAACACCACCACAGGAGACACAATGTATTGCTGGTGCCAATTATACTCTCCCACTTTTCCTTCATCTATGAAATACAGTTGTTTCCGAGCAAGCTGTTTGGAAAAAGCCACAGGAGCCCAAGTCAGGAGAGCCTGGAGGACACGTGCTGCGTTTGCTGATCTCTCCAGCAATTTAATACTGATCTCTTGTACGCCATGTAAAAAATGAAGTCATCCTTTTAAAGAAGTAAACCGAAATTCCTCCTTTAGTGGCAGCTGTAACTTCAGATACACAAACACTTTTGGGTTTGTTTTTCATTCTGTTAGATTTCTGTTAGATTTCAGAATTTTAACATCTGGTTCAACTGATCCTTCACTCCTCCTGGAAGCCCAAGTGCTCTCACAGCAACAAAAGCACAGACTAGTTAGCTCCCGTGGGCATCTTCAGCGTGTGCATCTGCATCCAAAGGACTTCAAAAGATCTCTACTCCTGAAGCCTCAATAGTTCATTGCTTATTGGGAAAAGGGACTCTTACTCCCTAACTGCTTGTGTCAGGGTTCCTTTCAACTTTATTTAAAGCAGCTGCCTTCCCAGAAAGACTACCTGACTGGCTGGACCAGCCAGTCCAACAGGAACTGATGTTATTTAACGGGAGAACCAACAGCCAGCTGCAGCCGTATGGCCGCTTTACGTATGCCCAAAAAAAGGCTGCCCTCTTTGAAACTATAGTTTATTTGCAAGTTTCAACTCACCTGCCCCGCTGAATTTCTCAAGTACAATGTGAGAGGATTCACCAACTTACAAACACCAAGCTAAATGGTACTTTTTCTGAATTACTGAGACATTACTGCCAGTGAGTACCACTTATTTATTCTGCCTACATTCAACTGTTTTGAAAACACACCTCCCATACATGTATGTCCTTCAGAAGTGATCCAGGTTCACACACTTCTTCTGCCTCAGACTTGGGAGATGATAGATGGCTGAAGAGTTTGTCTTGCTAAAATGGTAACTATCATGTTGACTGCTCTAGAACACCCTTACGTTTTTAAAAAGCACATGGATTCCTTAGTCCCGATGACTCTCATTTTATTTGGAAATTTCTACAGCAGGTCTCAAACAGCTGCAGTAAGCGAACATGGACTCATAAGAATTAAGAAGTTATTAATTAGTATCCATACCCATTTGTTTTTTCTGCTCCAGCAAGAAACGCCCAGTGTGCTAAGACTCCAAGAGAACCAGAAAGGAGGTCTCCCTGTCCACCACATCTCCGGCTGCTTCCTTCGTGACTGCACACAAGCACTACGAACAGACAAACCAAAACCAAAGTCATTTTTCCTGCTGTCTACCAGGGCAGGAGGTAGCTGTGCGGGTTAAGCTCTGAGGCACGCAGCGAATAACAGCTGTGAGATTCAATCGCAGGCAGCAGCATCTGCTGGAATAACACTGTTCTTAAAAAAAATACATACCTATAAAAAAAATCATTGCATTAACATTTAAAAACTACTTTTCTAATTGCTTTTCAATCCCTCACAAAGAACACTGCACACTGTATACGCTTTCTCCACTCCACTCCACTCAGCCTGCAGAGAAGATTCGGTCGCTCGCGAGTTTAGTGATTCTCGTGAACTGATGTTGCCAGGATGAGGCACCAGCCCAGACTGCACCCTGTCCCCCCACAAAGCCACCGCACAAACGGCACTCTGCAGAGCCTCTGACCTTCAGAGTTTGCACACCTAAACCAAGGTGTTTTACAAAGAGCAACTACAATCTCAAGTCTTCTGCCATGCCCAGCAGAAAGGTATTTTTATTGAAAACAGCCTTTTCCTTCGGCTTTGTAGGAGCCATATACAAAGAGTGAGCTCTTCTTCTTCTGTCAGTCAGCTGCGTCCCCTGCATCCCTGTACGTTTCTGTCAGCAGTGCCCCTGTGGACAGGCTCTGTCAGAATATCAGATGTTACATCTCTATTTGAAATGTACAAAGGACGTTAGTCAAACTCATCTCTTCATGGAGCTTCAACTATGAACAACATGCAAATGTTTTCACTAAATTTAACTTCTTTGTTTTGCACTCTAAACAAGCCCAAGCAGGAAGCCTGAAGGATATGTAAGTCACACAAAAAATAAACCAGCAACAATTCTGTTACCAGTCTCCAAACTCTCTTGTGGGTATGTATGAACCCTTAGCTTTCTGGTTTGCTTGGCTCTGAAAAAAAAACAAACAGTAGAAAATGATTTTCCTCTTCTAGGAGAACAGGACAAGCTGGCAGAATTATCAGTGACCAAGAAGTGATCCTGAGCATCTCCAGTCAGCTACTGCAGAGCTACTTAGGTTCAGGACTACGCGTGTGGTCATTCGTGGCTCCTGAGCGTGCCAAATACACCAGCAAATATAAAGCAAGACATTGCTTGGACAACAGCTCTTACCTCAATTTTCTCAGGTCACCTGGGGCTGGGTTTCTCCAAGGTGTGTGAACAGAGCAGCCCAGGGGTTTTAGAGGGAATACTATCCATGTTTTGAAAAGGAATTTCTTTTCTTAAAAAAATGGGAAAAAAGTCTGCGTAAAATTGAAGGACTTGCAGGTAAATCTTCTTAAACAGCAAGAGGTAAAAAACTACTTAACACAAGTAAGCCCTTTCCAGTTCATTAGCATAGTTAATTTCTGCTTTTTGTTACTCGGTGCAGCAAAGAATTGCACTGCACTTTCATTTCCTACCGATTCTTCCAGCAGTAATTGCTGGTCTCAGGAGGCCAGGCAGTTGTACGTGTCTGCTGCCACTTAAGGGGGGGGGGGGGAATTCTTTAGTCCCCACGAACACAGCAGACACTGCTGCAGCATTGCCAGCAGTTAATTTTCCCAATCACAGTTCTCCCCTCCCCCCCAAATTAAGATTCTGGAGGTGTTTCCCAGGGAGCAATCCTTAATGTCAAATCTCAGGAGCGCAAGGCTCTCTGGGGTGAGCTGTTTGAAGCAGGTATGCCCTTTTAGGTGCTGTGGTTTATTTAAAAACTAAAAAAAAAAATAAATGCAGTGCTTTGGAGAAATTACCTCTAATTCTGCTACTTTGAAGATGGCATCTCACAGGATTTTCACTTTGAGGGCTTGAACTCCTGGCAGGAGGCAGGATGGAAATCCTCTGTTCAAAAGCTTTGGGGCTTTCTGACTGACAGCTGAGCACAAGCCCCTGCTTATTAGCTGTATGTCACCATCTGCCACTATTCTGTAGCCCCACAACCTTACAGTCAGTTTTGAGCTGTACAGGAAAGCCAGAGCTCCTCAAACTAGGCCAATTATAATACCCTGCTACAAAAAGGAAAAAAGAAAAGGGAAAAAAAAAAAAAGGTGGTCTTTTGTTTGTGTTTTTTTAAAAACTAAGTCTCAAATATGTGCAGACCACCTCACAGGCAACAAGAAAAGCAGACCTTTATACTCTATACAGAGATGCTGGAAAACAAATCCACGCAGTATCTTCAAAGAAGAACTACAGGAAATTCACTTGAATGAGGGGGGAAAGGTATAACGCTCAGGCAGTTCTTGCACAGAGGCTCAGTTCCTCAAAGAATCCCTCAAAATAAAAGGATGATGAACATCACAAAAGGCAACGGGAAAAGAAACGAAGAACTCCTCTGAAGTACAGTCACTGTTAAGAGCTTTTAGAATGAAAGGAGGAATCCCACACAACCACCGAGACAAACTGGCATCCCGCCAAACCCACAAAGGACAAAGTCTTCCTGATGCTTTTCCCAGCCTTCCCCTAGAACAACAAAAATCTAACTGCTGTCTTCCCGCTCCCCCAGTCCAACGTCCCCCACTAAATGCCTGTGACCTGCTGTGAAGACAGCTCAAGCAGTTCTTTAATGACCACGGGGGTGACATCCTTCTACGGTGCTCTGAGCGGTGACAACCCGGGACACCGCTACAAGAGCTCGATTAGATGGACTGGCTGAACAGTCAGTGATGATGGCGGGAGGGTGGGCAGCTCAGTTCCCCGGGGAGGTGCAGAATGATGTATTTGCATGAGGATGAAGCAGTTGTCGGTTCATTGCTCAGCACGGCTATACCATGTTCAGCTAGGGATGAACACGTACACCAGAGAGCCCAGAAAACATGGTTCTTGGAACAGCTGAGGAGACCAAGATGACTGGATGCTGAACAACAGGGAAACTGTGAAGACTGAAATCACTACAATGTCTCAACACTGAAAGGCAGCAACTGGGGCCACTTAAGGTCAACGGTCTGACACCACTCCCAGTCAAAATAATGGAGAGGTTCACCTACAGTTCAACTGACAGACCTTAAGAGATAGAAACTAATGCCGGTCAAACTGGCTGCTGGGGCAGGGTGCCTTGTTTTGGTTTTGAACAGGGCTGGGCAACCAAATCTGATGCCATTATTTCACAGGGAGATGAATAAATAGAAAGCCCATCAGTATCATTAATAGATTGTCTTTTAGTGAACACTGATTTACGCTGCTTAACTTTCTGAAGGAAACCCATCTCCCTAGCACTTACCCACAGAGCATACAGACAGTATCATAAGAAAAAGCTAGATGAAACAAAAATGTTACTGTTGAAGGAATCGCTGCATGAAGTATGGCAAAGAAATCTGCTCAAGTCAGAACAACCACAGCCCTATTCAACAGTTTCAACATAATCTCCGCAATTAAACAGCACAAATATTGCCAGAGCTGCACTCAGCAAATACACCACCTCCCTCGCACACTCACTCAGATTTCTCGCTTACCTAAGGCCACGGAAACAATCTGTACTGAAATAGGAGTGCAACAGAGATGAAAAATTGAAGGCTGTCATACTGAAATATTGGGAAGTAGAAATTCAACAGTTCTAGGCTCCAGCCAATTCAAAATTCTGGCCTGGACTTGCTGGATAACTATGACAAAGTCATTCAGTAGCTGTATGTTTAATGTATTTCAGGCCATAAAGTAAGTTCCCCACACTCCTTGAAGATAAGATAGACATTAGCATCTGGGGATGTCACACTTAACTATACCACTGCCAGAAAGTTTTAAGCTGAAAGAACTCCCAGTCCAAACTGTGCTGGCAGATCAAAGCCCCAAAGAATGACCCATTTACGGCACTGTACGTTTAAATAAAAAGCCCAGCTTGTTATGCAACTGAAAATAGCTGTCCTCTCTTTTCAGGAAAAAGGTAAGAATTCAGTAGCTTTGCTGGGATCAAGCACCATGAGTTAACTGGGAAGCAGGAAGCAGACAGGCAATGCTAGCTCCTAGACACATTGCAGTTAGAAGCCCAAAGGCCCATGTAGTATAAAAAGCAATGGATGTCTGCCTGGTCTTGATTCACAATGTTCACACAGCAGTGAAAAACCAGCCCAACCCAGACCAAACAGAGATCCATTTTTTATGTCTGTATTGGAACACAGGCTGTGAAATACAGGATAGCTAGTTGAGGCTAAACAAGTAATTCTGATGGTGACAAAGAAGGCTCTTCAGCCTATGTGAAGCATCACATTCACTGAGACTACAAACCGCAAGACAGTCTGGAGATTAAAAATGATTTCTTGAATCTCGGATGTCCCGAACAAGATCTCTGCACTTTTTCTCTTACAGAGCAGGAGAATTACACTTATCCTCAACATGCTCAGGAATCCGTGCATGAGAAGTGTGACCATTCTGACTTGGGATATGATCCAACTGGACCAGCTCAGCTAACAGCAGCTATCCCACAGAACAGCAACGCTTAACGAAAAGGCTGTCCATTTTCTGTTGAAATAGTGTGGCTATCAAGGGCCATCTTCCTCCACTAAATACAAGAGTCAGCTTTAGAGCACTACCAGACTTGAGTTACATCTTTTATCAATATGCATCTCTAACCTGGCAGATACTCATACCAGTAAGAAATTTTTCTTTTTCCTTTTGCAAGTTAGTTCACAAAAGCACATAGGTGGAGACTGTGGCCTCCCAGAAACACGTTCTAGAGGGCACACAGACAGGGAAACCAAGACTAAGGACTCTGGCTGGAGAAATCACTCAACTGATGTGGAAAATGCAAGTTGGCTTTTATATAAAGGTGGTTATACTTTCCTATTCCCTTATAACACCTTTAAAACTTGGATAGGTCCTTAGCGTGTGAGACAGCAGGTAGTTTAAGTTACAAGAAAATGATGCATATTTTGCATGACTTTCCTTGGATGGGTGCAGGAGCTGGGGGACAGCTGTGCCAAGAGGCGAGCCGTGCCAGGGACAGCGGGCTGGGCTGCGCGCGCGATGGAGAGCACAGGGCCACAATGCCCAGGAACTGTCACCTCCCTGCTTTGCAGAAGCAGGGCTGGAGGTGAAGCTGCCTCCTCTCAGTTTAAAACTCTAGGTAAAATTTGCTGGGCCGCTGGACACCATCAAGGCTTTTAGCTGAGTGAGTCAGGGACTGACAAGCACCAAAGAGCTTCCTTTCCAGCTGTACAGGGAACCAAGGGCAGAAGTTGGAAGTACTGCTTGGGGATTTTTGGGAAGAGTTGGCTTTTTACCCCATATTCAGTACTTGATCCCTCTCACAAGCCTTTCTGCTTCCCTTGATGACAGCTGCTGCTGAGCAACTGAAGAAAAACTGTGTTTGGCTACTGGCTCCAGATAAAAGTAGTCCCAGGCAGCAGCAGGATGGTTACCCATAGAGTCTGCCTTTTGGAAGGGAGGAGAGGACAAACACAGGTGGTGGGGAAAACACAGAAAAGCTCACTGGAACGCTTAAAAGGAAAATTCCAAATCCTCTACACTTCAAGGACCTAGCCAAATTTTAAACATGTTAGGAACCAAGAGTGGTATAACCACACTTTATTATTGACCAGGTCTCCAAAGAATAATAAAGAGAAAACCTTAGAGAGCTGTGTCATAGCAAATAAAAGCTGACTTACCTTTTACTCACAGGCTGAGTACTCATTCCTACCCTGGTCAGTGATGGCACTGATATCACCTACCAAGAGCATGGTGAAGCTCATCTTTGTAGAGCAGGGAATCAACAACTGTAGACCAAGCTGTAATGTGAAATTGCAAAAGGAAAGAGTATATAAAACTTAACTTAAAATACTAGTGATTATGTTTACAGGGCAGTTGGAAGCCTGTAACTGAAATGGAGACAGATTTTAGAATAATGTCCCATACAGTGGAGGACTGCTACTGATTTCACAGAAGCCTTGTGTGTGACTCAGTAGATTTTAAGGCCATAAGGAACCACCTGCATCAGCCAATCTGATCTGTAAAAACAAACCTCAAAGGTGTCCAGGCACTTCACAGTTTGGCCATCTATCAAAGCTATGGATATGTTATTGTCATAGCTAATTCCTCTGCCTGTTAAGAAAATCTGCCTTATTTTTAATCAGAATTTATTGTGCCTGCCTGCTTAGATTACAGAGCTACCTGCTGACAGTAATCCTTCACCAACACCTGTACTTCCAGATCACTATCAAATCACCTGATAATCTTTTTTGTCTTCAACTAACAGAAGTAAATTATCTACTGAATTTCCTACAGACTCATGAATAAAAGTACTGTGAAAATAATCACTACAATCACTCTAAGCTATAAAGTATTCAACAAGGCAGTGTTCCCTGCTGCAAAATTTGTCATCCTCAAAAAGCCTGCCTTCCACAACAGCCAAGCACAGAACACTAAAGGTACATAGTTAAGTTTGCAATTTCTGGTTTTCCTGGAGAGCATGGAGACTTACATTTTTGGGTTTTTTTCTTTTTCTGTTGTTGTTCAGAAAGCATGCATGCAGTATATTCCCAAAGAAGAAAGTCTAAAAGTGATCTATGGAAACTACAGTATCAGTGTGCTAAAGAACATGAGCTCAAGCAGGAGATGCCTGAAAAAAAAAGTATGTCTTAACCACTATGAATGGATGATGACATGGAAAATAGAAGGCAAGAGATCTCTTCATAATATTTGGTTATGTTCAGATGACATTGGCCTCACCCCATCATCTGGATTTCCCTCACACTGGAATCATGATGTACGTTGTCTTAGCTGAAAAAAAAATTACATCAGATCAAAAAGAACAGACAGATTAAAAAAGAAGTTAAGGGAAAAAAACCTGGAAAAGAATTCAATGTTAGTGCCATGACAACATGTTCTGTGTTGTGGTACAGAGCAGACAACACAATCTCCTTTCTCAATGTACTTTTGCGTTTGAGAAGCTTTTGAAAAATTCCAAGACAGTAACTCCCAGACCTGAAGAACATTCTTGTTAAATGGAAGCTGAAGTCTATACTTTCTGCAAAAGTCTCAGGAACATTCTTGCAAGCAACAGAAACCCAAAAGCAGTGTTTGTAAGAGACATCATAATTTGTATAAAACCTGACAACTGCTTTCTTACAGCTTGGCAATGCTGCCTGTAATGTCTGTAATCCAGCAGAGAGAAAGCATCGGTGATAAAACCAAGGTAAGAACAAGAAAGCAGCCTATAGCTGAACAACTGCTATAACGGCACAGAACTGTTTTTATCTCAAATCAAAAAGCCACTTAACTAAGAGAAGAAAAATATCGGAACACAACAGAGAGAAAGAACAAGGTGGGGCAAAAAAAAACCCCACAAAAAGCCCCACAAGACACCAAACTTTTGCCACATCCGAATATTCAAAATGGAAATTGGAAAATGTTTCAGTTGTTTCCTGGGTTTTTGAGTCCTGCGTGACAAGAGGCAATGGAGATGGGGTGTCCCCTCTCTCCAGCAACAGTTGGGTATACACTTATCTCAAGACCAACAGCTCAAAGGAGAACAGAGATATACTAGGTAACGTGCTCAGACTAAAGCACTGACCCCGTTTTCCCAACGTTCATTATAAAGAAGGAACAATCCTGCATGAAAAGAACATTACAGACATAAAACAGAGAAAGAAGATACACTACAGCACTCTGAAGCTCTCTGGCTGCCAGAAACTGGAGCCAGGATATCTTATCTGCTGGCAGAGTCCATCCTCCCTTAAGCCTGGCTGGACTGTCCCAGGTTAGAAATCAAGTCTGCTACGGGTGCAAATATGACAGCAGACTTCAGGCAGGGCAGCTTAGGTACTATATGGCTGACCAAAGTCCTTCACCACATAGGCATAACTATATTCTTTCAGATCCCAGCTTGCTTCACAGTCTGCTGTAGCATCTGTACTAATGGGGCTATGCGGAAGGTGGCTCTGCACAAACTAGTTGTCATAATACATCTGTTTTTCTGTTATAAAAGACTCCCATGGCTCCCAATAATGAAAAATTAACTGTATATACAAAATGGTTCTGAAGCAGCATAAACATTTATCAGAGATTAGCATTTCAAGTAATTAGAAGCAGAGCTGCTGCTTGTTATGTATGCGAAATACGACCGCACCATGAAAATGCAATGAAGGCACTCATGAATTAATTTTATACTGATCACAGTAAATGTTTAGTATAAAAAGCACTAATTTTATTAAGTATACTTTAAACATATTAGTGACTGTTGTAAGGTCAATATAGAGTTAATTTCTTGTGGGTTTTTTGTGGGTTTCTTGTTGGTTTGGTTTTTTTAGTCAGAGCTAATGTACAAGTTACATAGATACATGCTAATCTACAGCCCCATGGCAGACAGCAGCAAGGAACTGAGCAGCCTGCAAACCTCAAGACACGTTTGTTTTTCACACACACCAATACATGGTGAAACAACAACATTATTCTGCATCAATTTAGCAACGATGTCTGCACTTCTACAGACCACCTCAGACAAGGATGTTAAAACCGTTTACAAAGATTGAAAAAGTAATGTCTTGATATCTGTGTAAAGTTAAGTAAAATGTTGTTACAGCCATTTAAATATGCAGTAAAATCAGAAAGTCTTTTTTCATCAAAGTTACACTCTTAAACTATCAATTTACAGAAATCATCTAAAGGTGATCTGCCAAGACAGCCATCCCTCCCCTTCAGGCTTCAAGGGAATACAGTCAACCAATTACCATATAGCCCAACCACTGGACTATGAGTGAAAGCAAACAAAATAAACCAAAAATCATACTACTGAAAGCAAAAGGTTTCACTTACCTTTCTCTCCATCTGAAATAAGATCTCTTTCTCCCTTTTGAACAACTGTCAAATTCCCCATGGCTTGGCTGAGTCTTAATACACATCCATGATGGTCACTACTGTCTACGGGGTCTCTAAGCTACAACACAAGAATTCCATACACAGTACATATTTTACTACTAGAACAACATATTCTAACACATGCTACTTCAGCACATGCATAGGTGGAAAAAAAATCATCAATCATTCCAGGTATTTTTTTTTTCTATACCTGCTGCAGTGCCAAAAAATGCAAGAAAGAGCCTTATTTAAAAAAAAAAAAAAAAGAAAAGGCTCTGTTTAAGCACTCTTGTGGTGATTATCCCACGGCATAAAACCCCAGAGAATGCTTCTCTCACATATAAGGAACAGCACATAATGTTTCAGCCAGTAATAAGTTGTTTATTTTTAAAGACTGAAAGACTAAACTTGCACGTACTTAAATATCAAAAAGGAAAACAGCTCACCATGGCTTCATACAGTCTACTAAACTCCATATAGTTTGGAGTAAGAATAGCTCGCTGGTAGCCTTGAATAAGAGAAGGTTGTTGGGAAATGAGCCACAGTCCATCCTGCAAAAAAAGCAGTAAGAAGGACATTCACTGAATAGATTCTTAAATGTCAAACCACTGACTGAATCAAGAAAATACTTACAGCATCAATGATGATAGGAATTCCTTTCATTTTTGATTTTTCTATAATACCCTGAAAAAAAAGGCAGATAACTTTAAGATGCTTGCTAATTTAAATCCTGTAATGTCCAAAACAAAATCATACAATAAATAGGATCATATAAGGGTTTTTTTTTTTACAAAGTAAGATAGAAAAAAATTAATTCTGTGATATGCTGCAAACTAATGCAAGCCGTTTTCAGATCAGCTGGTAATTTTACCATTACATTGTTCTCTCCCTTGTTCAAGTAAAAGCAGAGTCAGCAGGGTTTCCATAACTGACGCCTTGGCGTTGATGTGCAAACAAGTAACCAATCTCTCTCACTCACTCACTCACTCACGCCCGCTGCTGTGGGAGGTATGCAATGCCAGTGTAAGGCACACAGAGTAAACACACATCTCCAATTAAAAAGAAAAAAAATAATAATCCAAATTCGTATTGTCATGACAGAAATCTACCAAGAAGAATAATACAAATTTTAGTTGCTGGTGATAGCCCCATTGCAGGACTGGATTTTATATACAAACACACATCCCGAGACAAGCAGGACGTAAGACATGTCGTGTCACTCGTGGTCCTGGAGCCTTTACACTTCCAAAGCCAAACCAAGGTGACCCAGACAACAGACTGTTCGCAAAAGTGTTTTTTCAGCAAGCGGCATCTCCGAGCACGCTGCCCTTGTGCTCTCTCCTAACCGAGCAGGGGCAAAAACTGACACTCCAGCTTTTTTAATGAGCAGTGGCTGACAGTCAAGTCTTTTTGAATGCTGGTCATTACCAACTGGTCTTTGAAGCTGATGAGTTTATCTTTTTCCTGTATAAGATAACAGAGGATCGTATTCATCCAGAAGTCTAATTATTTTTGAACGTTATTAAGCTCTTCAGATTAGCTCTCATATGGCACTGAGCTCCACAGGTTAGCAAGACATTATGTAAGGAATAAGGAAGCAGTTTTTAATTAATGTTCAGGGTACTGAACACCCCTCTGTTCTTGTATTGTGGTCAAAATAAACACCTCCCATCTTCCTTCCTGTAAATTACTCGCTATGGAAAATACATATCCTCACAAACTCATTCCTACCCGATTCTGATTTTTTCCAATACCAACAGATATCTTTCCCTTTAATTTTTAAACAGATGGCCAGAATTCAGCAGTGTGCTTCATCCCAACACCACTTTCCTTTGTTTGGGCACTGTTTGCATGTTGGAAGCAGGAGACGGGAACACCACCCACCGCTCCAAGCCCAAGGACTTGTCCCAGCACAGAGCTGCAGCTACATCAGAAGCTCCTAGAGAACCAAGACCTTCCCATGCCACACACACTCACACAGGTCTCAGCTTGGGCTGCGTGTCACAGGCTGCCATGTGCCCACACTCCTTGGGCTCCCAAGGGAACACCACAAGTCTTCTCTTATATTCAGCTACTTAAATAATGTCGAACCAATTGCAAGTTTTACACAACTCATACCATTTAGCTGCTACTAAACTATTAAAATTTATGAGTGAGTGTATTTACCAGCTGTGCAAGAATGGAATCTTAAACTATACCTAGAATTAGTTGCAGCACACTGAAAACCAGAGAGCCTTACTTTCAAAGCTTTTAAGAAATTTATGAGACAGAGTAATTTCTTTATTCATTAATCTGCACAGAGGCACACAGCTCAGCTTCCCTTCACTGAAGCTGTATTGCTTTGCCCCTGCTGTGTTAAGTTCATTAACAATTAGGTTTAATTTGACTCACTCGGTTATAATAAAATAAGGCTGTGGATCTAGCAACCGGGTTTATGGGTTTGGTTGGGTTTTTTTCCCTGCATAAACAAACATTATCCATCCAACAGCCCAATTAGTTTTGAGCCATAGTAGGCTCTTCTGATGAGATATCGTATGGCACGGAGCCCCAGGGTTAGCGAGATATTATGTAAGAAAGCATTCAGATAATTCTCCCCCAGTGTCTGCAGATACAAATACCATTTACCGCAACCTCATTTTCTAACTGGTTTTAATTAGAGTATTTTTGTACATAAGCAGCTTCACCAAACTCCTTCAGTACACTTAAAATGATTACTGCTCCACTTCCCACTAATATGAATCACCAGTTTATTCTAGTATGTCAGATTTAGTAAGGCAGAGTTTCATGACACTTCATTTTTTAAAACAATATCCTTCTAAACTGTTCTCTTAAACGTGTCATGAGAAATCCAGGGACTGATTTTGCCAAAGTTCTGTTCCCAAACCAGTTAACGTTTGGCCGTTGCTGTAATTCTCTGGCCCCTTTTCATGTTTCTTCACCATTGTCATCTTGACTATTGGTTAGAATTTCTCTTTTTGTCTATATGTATCTAACAACAAGCTAAATACAGAATCCTGAAGATCCATTGTCCACCAAAAGAATACAAGAAAAAAAAAAAAAAGGTGGAAGTTACAAAGTATGAAAGTAAATGTACAGATAAATAGCTTCTGGAAGGCTGGGTCACTGGTACACTCCAGAGCAATAAGGCATTTCTTCCTAATAATGTTTTGAGTTTCTACCTCTCCAGTACATCCTCCACAATCCTGAGACATTTGACCTCTGCTCTGAAGAGAAATTTTATCTTGCTAAGTAAAACCTACTGGCCAAGCAACTTCTGTTGTGTACGAAGTCTCTGAGGTATCAGTTTCTCATTTAACGTAGTTATCTTTGCTTTTTCTTCCCCTCCTCATAAAACAAATAATCAGGGGATACAAAGTCCTTTGCCTCATTTACAAAGCTTCTATTTGAATGCCCAAACAAACAAATAAAAAACTACCCTAATTATTTTCCTTTCTTCTTCCTTCCTTAAATGCAGACAGAACTGTTTGGAGACAAACGAGGAATTCTGGGGAGTGAGTTCTGGCAACTGCAATAAAGCACTAACAGGGATAAGAGAACGCCTGTAATACAACCACCTATTTGAAGGACATGACATTCACTGGGAGAACCTCTGCTTCCTATTGATTGTGGACAGGACCCATTTCACCTGCTGCCATGTAAAGGTCACACAGCTCACCACTGGGGAACAATTCATCCCGTGAAGCTCAGACATCACATTTAGGGTGGGAGGAATCACCAACATACTTGTCCTTCCTCAGCTATCACAGAGGGAGCAGAGACACTGTACTGCTTTATTTTTAGACACCAAGAATTAGGTGAGATGAAGTCCACTTGTAAATACTCTGCAGATACTGTATCAGAAAAAAACAATACTACTTAGAAAAGAGGTGTTTACATCAATAGCAGCCACATCCTCTATCGCAGAGTATTTTGGTCATGGAAGCAAAAAGTCAGTTTTTTAGATGAATCTGTGTCTCAATATTTGGCATGGACTTTTCTGTTTAGTATTTGTAGCATGGAGAAGAACTTTCACTGTTAATTGCACAATTAATACAGCTCAGATGAACTCCACTTTCACACCAAAACCTGTTTAACTGTTTCTGATAGGACTATATCTATAAGCAGGAACCATCTGCTCAGTTTTATCCCATGTAACAATTATTTTTATGGGAAAGGATTTAGAAGAGAACACTGCCATTAAAAATGCTAAGCAATGTTACTATGACAAAACCTGAAATCCAAACACCGATCACAGAGGTGAACAGCAACACATAAAGGTATCGATGGTAAACCCAAGACATCATTCCTTCCACAGGTATTTTTAATATTAAGATTTTGGAGGTTCTACCTCCAAGTTATCCCAGTGGACTATCTTTCTGTGCACTGACTCTACTATACTGTAACAGTGGTGGTCCAGCTCAGTGTTAAGCAATATTCCGAAATGAAGCACTGGACTCAGCACAACCTTGGCACTAATCATGATGCAGAGAGGACAATGAAGAGTTGGAGACAAGAGTGACATGCTGCTGTCATAATCCATTCTCGTGGCCTACAGCCACATTGGTTAGCAAAGATATTGAAGACTGAAATTCACATCTTTCCTCTGCCAATATTCACAGCCAGGCCCAAATTTCAGTCTCCTCCCTTTCCTGCAGAGAGTCCTAATAACAGCAGTTTGGGCAGACTCTTGCTAGAGATCTTCTGCTTTGTATCGGTTGGCCAAATCCTTGGTGGATCTCTGAAACGGTGACTCTACAGTCCACAACATTTATGTGAGAAAAAGGAAACAGGTTCCAGCCCATTGTGATTAAAATCACTGATGATGAACTGCATTACAAGACTGCAGGACTCATGCTAGAAAAAAACTGTAAGAGTTCCCTCCCCTAGTAACTGAAGACAGAAGTGTAAGTTTTTACCTCAATTAAGTCAAAGTGGCAATGACCTGGGATCATACACCCCATGAAGGTGCTCTATGGGACAACCTCCCACGCAGTTCTTGTGTGTTGGCAGCAGCAAATACCTGACATTTAGGAATGCCCAAAATAGTATTTCAGAGATCGCAGTTTTTGGCTGAGGTGGCTGAGGGAAGGAGAGCTAGAAGGGTAAAATTAACCTGAAGCTGCTCCTCCTCTGCTCTTTAAATACACAATTTCCTGACAAATCTTTGTTCTCTGACTGGGTATCCAGGACTTGTATGCAAGCAACATACTCAATAACAACTGAAAAAGAAGTTGCGTCACAGCAGAAACCAGTGATGTATCTGGGTAAAGGTACTTCCTTTGATGTATTTAGGAAAAGGTACAAAGTAAGGGTGAAGAATTTATGTGTTTTAATTCTTTTGTTATCATAGAAGCTCTTCCTTCCAGTGAAATGCATTTGTTTTAGCAGAAATCTGTGTTCTCTGACCCAACTTTCACATGGGAATTTTAAAATAGATTCCCCAAACCAAATTCCATTCTTTTCTTAAAAAAACCCAAAACAACAAACCAAAACCAAAACAAAACCTAACAAACAAACAAAAAAATAAAACATGGGGAGAAAAAAATTAAACACAAAGCAAAAAACCAAACCCCGAACAAACCAAACCACAAAACTCCTAAACACACTGAAACCAGAACAACACACACATTAAATTGGAAATCAGAATCATTTAGAGTGGAGAATGGAACACTGGAACAGGTTGCCCACAGCGGAGGCCCCATCCCTGGAGACATTCAAGGTCAGGCTTGATGAGGCTCTGAGCAACCTGATCTAGTAGAGGATGTCCCTGCTTACTGCAGGGGGGCTCCACTAGATGACATTTGGAGGTCTCTTCCAACCCAAGGCATGCTATGATTCTATGATAAGACCATGAGAGGAAGAAGCTTAAAGGAACAAATGGACAGGTTACTGCTGAAAGAGAGCACAGTAATGCAGAAAAGCATGACAAGATTGATCCATTCAATATCCATGGACTTTCCCAGCCAAGTCCCCAAGCCAGCACTAACCCACCCATTCCACCTGCATAGAACAGCATACAGGCTGATTCTCCATGGCTCCTTGGGAAAGACAATTATGTACAGTTTTGCCCACACTTGACTTAGACAGACTTTTCAGCTTCTTTAATTAGATGTGGACTGGCAGCAGAATGCCTGCAATGACTTTTAATATATTATTAGTTGTATCACTACTCGTGCTACTGCCGATGAACTGGTTTAGCTACACAGTAACTTTGGCATTGGGTGTTTGCAAAGGGAAGAATCAGGAAATTAGTGTCAGTGGTTTTAATAAAAGATTGAATCTGAATGAAACAAACAGAAAACCACAATAGCAGCAGATATAAAGCCACACCTATCCCACAACAGTAATTAATTTCCACGAAGGATACATCACATTGTCATCCTTCTACCTTGCAAAGGGAAGAGACTTCAGGCAGTTTCTTTTGTATGTAATTACACACTGCGATTTGGTGGAGACACGTAAACGTGCATAACCTGGCACTGGTTCAGTCCCATACAACCTTAAATAATCAAAAAGGAGTGGCAGCCCCTTTGACAAAGAACCCTCTACTGAAAGCTAATGTCAGAAACTGCTGTTGAAATGCCACCTATAATTGCCTGTATTTTCCGCATGGATGCCGCGCTCATCCAGCAATCCCGAATCCATGGTTTTGTCTGGAACAGAGAGATAAAAGGGAAGAAACAGCCAAAATTTCCCCGTAAATGCTGCAGCTGGAAGCATTTCTGCACACCCTCCTCCCCAAGGTGCCCGGGAGGAACAAGTAAGTTCCACCTCAACACGCTGCAAATCAATTCCTACAAAGAGGCACGGAAAGCCCCAGGAAGCGTTTCCGCGTCGGGTGCTTTGAGCCTGGATAATGCTGAGTTAGCAGGGACTCGGCTGCAAGAGGGGTCAGGACGCAGCTCTGTGGCAGAGCTGCTTGGAAAACGGGCTTGGCAAGAACAAGTTTGTCATCTTGCACAGCTAGAAGCAGGCAAACATCCCAAGCACAGGCTGTGCACAAGGCTACGGCCAGGGTTGGCGGGGGGGGCAGAAAAACTTCCCTAACCCTAAATATATTCTACTTGATAGAGGAGGTTTTGAAAAGTGTTAAGAATGGAGCTCTGCTGGTTGGGATTCTTCACAACAGAGCCATATTTTCAGTAACTGGTTTTGTTTGGGGTTTTATTTATTTATTTACTCACCAGAGGAAACATGTAGTTAACTCTGAAACCTGCTTTCATTAGCTGTCACTAATGGATCCAAGAACTCATACTCCTTTCAAAACTCAGCAATGTCAATCAAAATCCCTCTTTGTGGACAAGACTTACAGAAATCACTTTTAACCAGCCTAATTGCCCGAGTTTTACTTTATATATTCCTGGGTGCATAATTATCACTAGCTCATTAATCACTCCAACCTCACGTAAGAAATGACTACCACTCGTACTACCTGAATGAAAACTCACATAACAGAGACAAATATCCTTTCTTTGAAACAAACAACTCCTTCATCTCATGGTTTATGTTCCATTCAATTGAACTGGGTCTTTTGTCTTTACACTGTAGTACCACATGCAATGCCCAAAGCAGATTTTCAGGTGCCCAGGGAAATACTTTATTTAAGCCAGGCCGAGGGTGATCAGGACTCTAAAGAGTACCCCACTACATCAGCAAGCTCATTAAGTGCTTTGGGAAATGCTAAAGATGCTGTAGATGGCAGCTAATCAGAAATGTTCTATTCCACATTTAAAAAAAGAGATGAGAATGATCCACTTGTAGATTCCCTCTCTGAATTTGAAGTAGATCATTTGCTGTCCAACTGAAGAAACTGTTAGCTGCAGTTTTTCTCTAAGATCTGCCTCAATCATATGCTAAAATCTTAAAGTTACATAATTGAAAGTAAAACTTGAACGTAAAGAACACAAGAAAACAAAGCAAAAGCCTCTGAAATACTCCTACTTATTTAAAAAAAACCCAGAGCACTCCTTTTTAGCTACCCCCTCCACATCCATCATCAACCAGACACCACTTGAAAAGCTACATTTATACACTTTCATAGCACATCCAAATCCAGGTTAAGCAATAATCCTGTGTACTCCAAAGTAAAAAATCTAAATCAGAATAAACAAAGGCACCAAGTTTTCTCATGCTGTTTCGTCCACTGAACATGTGCACTCACAAAGCAAAGTCTACAAGGTTTCCTATTTATGATTGATTATTTTAATGTTAGATTTGGCTGAAGATATTCATGGTCAGCTGTTGGCATTTTGTCTTAAAACAAAGCAAATAAACACAAACTTAAAATGAACTCTGGAATTTATCACTGCCAAATTTCTTTTTAGGGTCTGGAGCTGAATAATGCTCAGGCAGATTTGAACAGGTATTCAATTCCAGCTTTTTGCTCACAAATGCTTTTAAGTACCAAAATCAAGTAAAACAACAATATAAGCCTACACAGAGAGCAAATAAACACCCCACTACACTGTGAATGACTTTCATCAAGATCCATTACACATATGAGAAAATAAAATCTGCTTGCAAGCTCCATAAACCTGTAGTTAAGGTCCTGTTAGCATATTTTCAAACACTGTTTTTCTAATCAAGACGTTTGTGAGGAAGTCACAGAATACTAATAGTTGTCAGCACACGCAGCAACAGCTTTTAATGCAACCAAGAGGATCTCTCTGCCTCGAGCTGGCATTCCCAAGCTTTACCCACACCAGTACCACCCTCACAGAGAAAGAGCTGCATCCTATGCCAGAAACTGCCTCATGTTACGTGAGGATGTCCACTAATGCTGACTCTCACTGGGCTGTTTGAAAGCAATAAGGCTTGGTTAGGAAGAGTAGTTTTTCACTGGATACTACCTGTGGTCTATGCACCAATACTGGGGCTGGGTGAGGGCTGAGAGAAACACCATTTCCACAGGCACTCTCCCAGCAGCTGCACACACGTGCCCTCTGGTTTTAGCCTCTGCAGCATCACCGGTGCAAGATCCCACCCACCCACCTCCTCCTCACCGAGGGCTGAGCCAGAAACTGGCACGTCCTCGCTGCTGCTTCAGTTCCCTATGAACTGCTGAATCCCCACAGCAAGAACCTCCAGAAGGCATAAATAGGGCAGGAAGCAAATGCATGTGACATACACTGAAGAATTTTTCAGCAAGCAATTCTTCTGCTAACTTGAGTCACGGCAAGCAGCAGTTCCCAAGAGTGAGCCATCCTGTCCCTGATGTGCAGCCGTGGCAGCAGGTACCACAGACAGTACAAACCTATCAACCGCACTGTGGGCCTGCGATGCTTCTCAGGTGTCTTACACTTGGTGCAAGCGGAACCCGGTGGGCTGCTCGCATCAAGAGGAAAACGCTTCCCAAGGCCCACAGTGGCAGATTTAGTTTAACAGACTGCTGTGACAACAAAAGATGGCTCTGTACTCTGGAGTCCTCTTGATCTTGCAAAACTAGTGCAGATAGTGTACTGAAGCATCTGGTCCTGCTCTCACAGTTTATTAAGGCTGCCAAGTGTCGCCCAAATCCTAACGGCATGAGGCTTGAGAGTGGAAAATTAACCCAGCTCACCAAAAACACACAGAGAAAGGCTGATAGCTCAGTTGAGGTGAGACTGAGAACCCATCTGAAAAAAAAAATTAAATTACAAATGGGCTCTCTCTGGGCACGCTTGACTATGGCCCAAACACCTCCCAGTGTTTTGCCAGATGTTAACTACAGCCAAGACATCTCCACACAGCCTTAAGATGATGTCACTAGGGGTGGAAAATGAGACTTCTGAAATTTATATCCCTGCAGATAGCAGAGATCTTTAAGGGCAAATGACTGGCTGAGGGTAGCATTGCAGGGCGAGGGGACTGTGGGAGGAGAAGCAGCAATAGGCAGAAATGGCAGCTAGGCAGGGCCTCAGCAGGGCCTCAGCCAAAAGAAGAACCCAGGCTGGTATTCAGGCCCATTTTATTGGAGCTAAAGCAAAGATCGAGAATTGAGCAAGAGAAACAAGTATGTGGGCTGAGAATCCAGTCAATTTTACCATGTAATCTGAGTTACACAGAGCCACCCTTGCTATTAATCATTACCTCTCTCACAGGAGGGAAGCAAGCATGCTCTGCTGAAAACAACAACCTCACTTTGCTGCTGCAAACCAAAATACAGCAAGACTGGAGTGGGAAAGTCCAAGACTTGGTGCTACCACTTCAGGGAGAGAGCCAAGGAACCCAGTGACAAGCAAAGATGATTCCAACATCAAAGTGCTACTTTAATTAAGGTCAGGACTCTTCATAAGGATGAATGCTTTTCTCTACCCGATCCCAACAGTAACTACTATTCTACCAACAGCTGCCTATCAGTCCACTTGACCTCAAAGCCAGAAAAGTACCCATTAAAGATTTACCAAACTCAGAAGAAGAAAACTTGACAAGAACATCACATTCATGCCAGAAGGAACAGGGGAAAGGAGATGACAGGAGGCTGGAAACAAAGAAAGGAAATAGCTAAGCCTTTAACTGCCTAACTGCTAGCCAGCAGCAGAATGCAGAGCACCCTGGAGCATTAGGCAGCAGCATCTCCTCTCCCAGAGGACCATGCAAGGAATGTGATATTCTTTCTGAAGTCCTCTGGGGAGTGGCACTCATCCTCCTGCAGGAGAGTAACCTGGTTCTCTCACCAGCCCGATGGTACAGGCAGGAATTCCCCTACTTTCAAGCCTCAGGCTACAAGAAAAATCAGATCAGAGTAAGACCAGAAGTGCAAACATCCCTGGACCGGCTGAATGAAGAATGCTGTGGTGGGCAGGTACGATAGGGACATAATACTGATACTGCATGAAAAAAGAACATCCAATACCTTTGAAAATAGGCTGCTTCTAAGCACTGAGAGAGGACAGCCATAGGGACCTTGGCCTTACTTCCACGTGGCAGTTAAACTCTTCCTCAACAGAGTGTAAGCCAGCACCAGAAGCATACCAACTGGTGTGAGCTCAGGGGGGTAACGGTACCGTTGGCTCTGGCCAGAATCAATCACAGACACTGAAATGGAAAAACAGATGGCCAGATGTTGCCTACCAGGAAGCTGACTGTGGGGGCCGAGTTCCACACCAGATGTGGTAACAGCATTTTGGAAGTTTGAGGTAGAATGGGGAGCAGAGATGCTTCAATCTGCACACTCCAGAGCTAAGAAGTGGAACAGAAATGTAGGGCTTCTTGCTTTCTCTTGAAGAGAAATAGCTTGGACTGCTTATTTGCTTCAGAGTTGGAGCAAAATCTAACTCAGACCAGGACTAGGATTGCCACATCGGCATGTGATCCATCTGCACAGCTATCAGGACAGAACAAACACTTTCTTGAGGAGATTCTTCTGAAGCTGCAGCTGCTGCTCCTGCAAACTCATGGCTAGAAAGCTCTGACAGAGCATCAGCTCTCACCCAGGTAACTGAGAAATAGTATGTGAGGGTTTGGGCACAGACCCACAGAAGTGGCACATGAGAGAGGGATATAACTTGTAGAGTGGCTCCTTGTAACAGGAATTGTAAATGGAATTAGAGTCAAAATCAGACGATCACAGGAAGCCAGTAAGTACGTATTCAAAGAGTATCACTGTGCTCTCAAGGAGGAAAAAAAAAGTTCAAAGAAATCAATGGAAACTGATCACAAGGTGATTCTTTTCCATCAGACTGTTGAAAGGAGCCGAAATGCCACAGTGACCACTGCAGGTCTAAAGCATGAGGGAGTCAAGTGACATAGTAAAGATGCTGAGGAAGCAAAGCATTCTTTGGTCTGGCAAGAGAAGATGCACCATCTGGTCAACAAGTGCTCAGGCCATTCCACAATAAAACACTGTCCACAGGCCACATACCAGAAACTGCAGATAGCTGCATTAGTATCTTAATTTCACAGTGCTCAGAAGAGAAAAGCAGCCCAAACACAGGAGTGTTGGGACAAGCACATTCACTGACAACGTGCTGCCACAATACTGACAAGAACTGACGTATGAACGACACCAGAGGTGACAGACCACTACACCTCAGCACTTTAATGGGGCAGGCGAGGAAGAAGGGAAGCTCTCTCCCATCGTCACTGCCACTCTGACACAAAACCCTAACCAGAAAGCAGACACTAATCTACATTTCAGCCCTGTAGTCATATGATGGCATGCTGAGGTCAGCTTAAAGGGAAAACAGAAAATTATATACCAAGCCAGCCTTCTATAAAAGTTTAAGATAGCAAGGCTATCATCATTTGCTTTTTTTATTGAAGGTGAAGAGTGATATAAAGCTTGAAATTCACTGCTGAAGCAAGAAGGAGACTCAGCCTTTCCTCGGCAAAGAAAAGCAGTAGTTTTCCTCAAGCAGGCAAGCAGGGTTCATTTGTCCCCAATTTCACATTAAAAAAAACAAAACCAAACCCACTGTGTAACTAATGAACACTTACGTAATTACAGTAAAGACAAAGAACTTGAGCGTAAATGTGACCTGAAATTAATAAGGTCAGATCCACAGCTCACAGGAACGTGGCCTGAGATCATAGCATGAAGTAACCTCCAAATGCCTCCTCTTCATCGGCCGTGTTTGTTTAACTTTAAGCTATCTCGCACAGGACAGCCAGGCTGAAGTAAAAGTATGCTTGCAATTCACAAAGACAGCAAATTTATTTTTAGCAATGAAGAAAAAAAAAACCAAACAAAACAATCAAGGAATCTTCCAGATACTTCTGTAATACCGATAAGCACACCGACAGATATTTATCAAGCCCAGATGGAATTCTGATATAAAAGAAGCTTATGTTAGATATCTTAGATATTCTAAATAAATTCTTCTTTTGTTTAAAAGTTGTTTTTCTTTAGGAAAAAAAAAAAAATTAAACCAAGACAAAAAGAAAAATCATTGTCCAAAATTTTTTCTGTAAAAAGAATTCTGAAAATAAATGTTTTCAAAAAAGAATAAAAACTCTGTTGAAAATTTTCATTCAGAACTGAATTTGCTTTCTTGATCGGCTGTAATAAATTTCTGTTTTCTTTCTTTCTGAATCGATGTTCTATCATTTTTCCACCTCTATATCAATAAACCAAACTTTTTTTGGAAGAAGGAGAATTAAATAAGCAAAGAGCTCCAACAGCAACTTTCTCTGACAAAAGCTGAGGAAACCACCCCCATAGCTCTCAAAGTATTCTAAACCACTTGAATAGTGTGGTTTCAAGTCTCTTGCCTCTCTTGTTCCACAATTTCACTGTGTAACTCAACATTTCTGTAAATTATATTCATTCCACTTGTTAGTACCACTGATGAATTCACTTATACTCAGGATTATTTTTTTTTTTCAATTGTACAAAATTAGATTGACATTAGACAGAGATATACTTTGAAATTACAAAAACACGCTGACAGTACTACAAGACATCATCTGGAAGATGGTGTAAGTACATATTATTTAGAGTAGAGAGTTCCCTAAGCTGCTGTTTTCAGCTCTCCACTAAGACTTGATAGAAAATAGGATTACCTCTTTATCCAGAGTAGAAATGTGCAACATTTTATAATTAAGTGCTATTTCTTATTGCAAGGGGACACCGTCGCTGTTCTTTGGTACCTCTCCCAATACAAGCTGTCACATACAGTTCCAAAAATCAGGATCTCAAATTCATATTTATGTTCTTACAGTAAAGGTGTTTTGCATCTAAGAAATGATATCTAGAGATGACAAAATCTATTTCTTAATTAGCAACTTTCACGATCAAACCAAAAGCAAATCAAAACAACCATACTGGTGTCTAAAATTCAGAGCAATGCTTACAGTTTAATAATGAAGACCATGAGTAACAAGCTGTTATTTGTAATCAACAATATTTTTTTTAAATTGTTATTTAGTAATCCTATCAAAAACATTTGTGTAATTATGGAAAAGGTAGGAAATTGGTTAATAAAATTCAACATAAAGACAGAGAATAAAATATCAGTATACACGTTACCTTAGCATTCTCAAGTAGAACTTCATCTCTACCTAAGCCAGGTCCTATGACAACTGAGTGCAGTCGTGGTAACCACTTTTCCACCTCGTGGACAGCATTGGGACTATCACTAAATGGAATTGGGAGAAAAAGACAAGTTTAAAAAGGCTTCTTTTTAGTATTCTCAGAATCTGAGCTGAAGATGCAAGAGAGAAATAGGCATTTCCTATCTTCAGTGTCAGGTAATTTTAACCTCCAAACTACCAAAAATCTGTGACCCAGAAAATATGGAATGGTTGTCCAAATAGCTAAAATGAAACATTTTTCTTGATTCGTTCCTTAGAGGATACAACATAAAAAAGAGGAGGTAATTGTAACACTATGGTTATTACTAAATAAAAAAAAAAAAAATCAAAGCGAAGCAGGAAACTAACAATTCTTACAGTCTGTCACAATTCCCTATTTAAGGCTGCTTTGCAGAGATTACACCTTGGAGAGAGATCCGCCATCTCGCAGGTATATAGTGTGGCTTGCTGGAAATGATGCAATTATTTATTACCCTGCACAGCAAGATGATAAATCTACTCGTATGCTTTTTGTCAGTTGCTTCATAAGCATTTGTTCCAACTGAATTATGGCCAAACTGTCCCTTTCCCCAAAAGGCAACAAGAGAATCAAGCTATTCAGTAAGGGCATTAGCTGCTCGTAATGCTTAAGATTTCTTTAGCATTCAGGTTTTGTCTACCTTGGAAAAACGATGAGAAAACCCACTGCCAAATACAGCTGCCACAATACAGCATTCAGCCACTGACCGAAACTGTTTATTTTGTTCTGAACAGTTTTGTTTTGTAAACAGGTCAGAATATTTTGAAAGCACTATCCAATGGCGTCAGTTAGTCCTTCCTGACGGTCCAGAGGGAGAATACAGCCTCCCTCCTTCCCCACCTCTGACACAGGTAACAACAATAAACCAACCTTTTAACTGAAGCATGGGGGAATAAAGCTCCCCGCAGACTAAGCCAGGAGGTACTATTTGACAGTATGAGAATATTTTGAGCTTGCAATACTTTGACAAAGCTCTATTATTACGGCTGAAAGCCCTCGCATGTTTTTCATAACCAACAGCTGTACCGATGGGACGCACCACTCGGGAACAAGTGTTTAGCTTGCGTCTGGCAGAATCAGCAAATTCCACACCGATTTCTGCAAGTGCCAGGCAGGAGCCCAAAGCTTTTGCAGCTGCAGGGAGCGAGGCGGCGGCTGAAGGCCGCAGGGATGCAGCGGGGCCTCGCGCCTGGCCCGGGCCCAGCCGCCCCTCTGGGCCCAGCCGCCCCTCCACCCACAGAAGCTCCTTCAGAAGCGCCCGCTCCCCAAAGGCAGCCTCAGCTGACACCCAGAGCAGCTCTGTCTGCAGACGGCTGCTGGGTGGAAGCGGTGACCCGCTGCGAGGGCAAGGCGGACACCCAGACACGGGTGGACACCGCTGGCCCTGAAGCCGTCTCCCGCTCAGCGACCTGGAGTTGAATTTCCATTTGGATGATGCAGCTGCCTCCCTTCTCCTCTACCTCACAAGGAAACAGCAGTACCCCGAAAACTGCCAAACAGCCCGCTTTCTTTTTTTTTTAGTGCCTGCACAACCGCCTATCAGTTCATGATGTAAATACAGTCTGGAAATAAAAATTATTCAATAAATATTTAAAGCATTATTAAAAAAAAGCCTGGTTTTTTTTAATGGGGTATGGTGAACATGGGAAAAATTGTCTGTGAACCAGGCTCTAATAAAATGTCACCATTTCTGAATGCAGACCACTTTGTTATCTATAAGCTGAAACGGATTCTATCTCCAGAAGAGCAATATATATCTCAAATATATATATTTCTCAATAAATATTTCATAGATTTATCACCTAGATATAAGAATACTGCTATAAGGATGTTTGAATGGATTGAATTCAAAATACCTTTGGATAGTAGAAGCCAAATACAGTAAATAAATGTTCTATTAAACGTAAGCTAAGAACAGAGCCATAGATCGTACCATAACTGCTCTGCTCTGTTACAAATAACTCATGCAAATAATCTCAAGGTAGAAGCTTCGCCAATTTATTTATATTCAGGATTGAAATAAGATAATTTTGTCTCCAACTCAATTGATTATGTGCATTTTTCAAAACAAAGCCATCTCTTGAGAAATGAACAGCCCAACATTAAGCCACTCCTGCTCACTTTGCCTCTGGTAATAATACAAACCTACTGTAGAGCTTTTCATCTTCAAAGCATTTTACAAACATTATGTTCACGTAACTCCTTTGCAGCTTCACATCAAGAAGCAACCCAAGGCATACGAAGGGCCAAGAGATTTAAAATGGTGATAATGACTATTACATTGCAAAATCAGCTATAAAAACATGCTGTAAAATAACTGATGGATTTTGATTCTTCCTAAAGAAAGCAGAACAAATATTGCCTCAGAGCAGCATCATGCCAACTTCACTTTAAGATGCTAAAATATCCCGTATCTACGGCTTCTCTGAAAGTGGAAGGGCTACTGTGTCATGCTACAGATTATTCCCACACACAGACATCAAAGTAGTAGTATTTTAAAGCTGACAGGCTACAAACGATCCTCATGTAACTTTCTTCAGGAAGGGGTGTCACCTTGATTGTCCCTGACCTTGGGATTTAGCATAAAGACAGAAATCCTTCTAGCTCTTAACAGCTACAGTCCGTACGAAACATTTAAGCATGCTCAGAAAAGTGCTCTGACACTGAGGTCAGCTGGCCTCTACACCCTTAGGCTTCAGAGCAGGTCACACTCAAGCTGCCGATCAGGCACAGTCCCTGGACCATGGCAGTTCCTCACCAGAGGAAGAAGTTGCTGGGAGAGGCTAGTTGGGACAGGCCAAAAACCTTGCCAAGGAGTATTTGGATAATTTGCCAGTACAGATTATAGAATGATAGCATGGCTTCAGTTGGAAGGGACCTTAAACATCATCTAGTTCCATCCCCCCTGCCATGGGTAAGGACACCTCCCACCAGGCCAGGTTGCTCAAAGCCTCATCCAGCCTGGTCTTAAACACTTCCAGAGATGAGGCATCCACAGCTTCTCTGGGCAACCTGTTCAAGTGTCTCACCACACTCATAATGAAGAACTTCTCCCTAATGTCTAATCTAAATCTACCCTGCTCTAGTTTAAAACTGTGGCCCCCTGTCCTATCACCACATGCCCTTACAAAAAGTCCTTCCCCACCTTTCCTGTAGAGCCCCTTCAGACACTATAAGGTCTCCCTGGAGCATTCTCTTCTCCGGCTGAAGAGACCCAACTCCCTCAGCCTGTCCTCATAGGAAAGGTGCTCCAGACCTCCGATTATCTTTGTGGCCCTCCTCAGATAATCATATTCGGGCACCTGGGAATAACTGTCCCTTGTCAGTGTTTAGTTTATTAGTACAGGAAAAGCCAATGTGTATTCCTGTTTGCCTCTGAATGAAAATCAGGAAAAATACCCCCAAATCCACAACAAAACACTTTGGAGGTGCCAGCACAGAAGGCAAGTCAGGTCCTCAGCTGCTCGCTGTGTACCATGCTCGCACAAATAATGTTAACTTCCTTTGTCCCTTCGTGCCAATTTCTCTGCTTGATTACTAAATCTGATTTCAAACCTCTCCATTTCATTATCACCTCTACTGCTCAGGACACAGATGCACAATTGCAATAAGCACTGTATTTTTTAACAAAAGTATCTAGAAAGGTATGAGGTATGAAGAAGGCGGATCAAAAGAGATGCAATCTTCAGGCTTCAACAGAAGGAGATGAACTGAGGAAGAATCAGTATTGCCCTTGTAGAGCCACAGGATATGCAACTCAGCTTTTTTTCCAAAACAGGAATCACAAAGGCAATACCCCTACTCTAAAGCACAAAGCTAATATTAAGAGGAGACAGAAAATCTCTTGCAAGACCACGAAAAAACAGAATCTGAATTTCTGAAAAGAGGGCAAAAACTTTTTTGAGAGACTTTGATTAAATAGAAGTCAGGAATTTCCAAAAATAAAGCAAGCTTTTTTTTGAAGGTGATTGGGTAAGAGATTGGGAAACTGGCTTTCCCATAATTTGAAAATACAAACTCTGCACCACAGACACACGTAACAGGAATAATTTGGGAGCTAAATCCAAGCAGTAATACCTGGGAACATGGAGAGTGAACTACAGCATCACTGTGCAGATGTATGCAATGAAAGATTCTGGCGACAGCCCACAGCTGTAGATTGCAGGGAATGACCAGATCTTCAGAATTCCAGCTACCCAGGATGTGTTATGTGCCATGTTACGAGATGCCATTCTGATGAAAATCTCAACTGCAACAGCTCGCTGTTTTTCAGTCAAGCAACCAAACAACACCCCTCCAAACCCCAAAAGCTTCCTCAAAGTCTTAGCTTTTCTGGAAAGCAACAGATAAAGCTCTGTCTCCATACAGACAAGAACTACCACAGGATAAACAAGTAAATAACTGCAAGATAATAGAATAATTACTAAGGAAAAGCAAAGGAGCTTCTGTAACTTGTCTCATCCCTGTGAAGTTCAGTAGGTAAGGGAAGACCCTCAAGCTAATAATCATTTGATCAACTTTACACATCATCCGTTTGTCAAAGCAGATCTAAACAAATAAGCAAGCATACAGAGAGACTCACAGGGGGCACACTATGAAAGAGGACCCCACAGATGTTTACCTGATCAGCTTTCCCTGGCTAGTAGTGGGAGGTAGAAGAGAGAGACAAAGCTTTGTTCAATGGAGGCTGAGAAGACTCCAATCTCCTGAGAATACAGGCACAACAGCTTTATCATTTGCCTTCCCTGAAGCCCAGTGTAGGCAGGGCCAAGGTACAGTGTTCAGCATCTTCCATGCTCATCTTTTTGCTCTTTTCTCTGCCTCCAGAATGTATTGAGAAAAGTACTTTCCATGGCAAAATCGATAAAGATTCTTCAAATTAAACAGCACCAAGTCTGAAATGGTGAGGACAAATTTTCTTTGTGAATTATTGGTAGCTTTAGATAACTTCAGGGGGTATTGATTTTAGTTTGGCAGAAAAAATTCCTCTTGTCTTGCCACCTCGATTAGTTTTGCATACAGGAACAGCACTGCTTTGTTCATGGTGCTTGTAGCAGTAATCGCTGGATTCAGTACTGCATAGTCTCACTGTTGCCTCTTAACGCACAACCTCAAGGTCTCTTCTAATATCTTCCAGTTTTGAAAAGCTAATATAGAAAATCAAAACTTTAAGTAAAGCTGTTCTGGACTCTTCTGGATTTCACTACCACACAATAAAAACTGACATAAAACACAGGCCTGTAGATCTTCAGCTTGGTGAAAGGTTGATGTAGTAACTTTCCCAAATACAAGGAGCCTGAAAAAAGATGATGGGTACTGCCCTAATATCACCCATAGTTTCTAAACATCCTCCAAAGCAGTTTGTAACAGGTATCTGACAGATGCCATCTGCCTGAAACTCTGCTCTAGGCTGGTCACTGCCCAGAGTGGGAGGACACTTCACAGCCAGGGCCTGAAACACAACCTCTATCCCCAGCCCTTCAAAAAAATAACATTTTGCTGTATAGGTCATTTTATTCAAAGACTGGCTTTCACCAAATGATCAAAAGCCACCAAGGCAGTAGCTTTAAATTATTACAGAATGCCCTAAACACAGCAGCTTCCCTCATTCAGGATGAATGACAGTTACTATCGTTGCTTTCTAGAGGAGGGAAAGGAACAACAGTGATAAGGTGCAGCCCTGTCAAATTCTACACGGGAACGAGAAAATGCGAAGCGATGTCAGGATGGGTGCAACCAGGAGCTACAGAAATAGCAGATAAGCACGAATGGCAGCGCAGACAGGAGGCAGGGGGACCACAGCTCTTCACATGTGTTTTGGGCAGAGTGGGAAGCACCTTAGTAATCAAGAGATGTGGTTTGGACGTCACAAAATGCCAATCAGTGGGACCTCCTACTAGGGAAGGACACGGGACGCAAACAAGACTGCTGTCACCTGATTAACTCTATGGTTTCTCTCTGGAGAGTGTATTTTTCAAGTTCTCTCATTATCTGTGCACACTGGGTGTGACCGAGGCAGCTCCAAATGCATGAACATGTACCGTGGCAAAAGTCTGCTACGCCAACTCGGACAAAGCCACTTTAAGGGGGCAGTTTCAAAAGCCAACCTAGAGTCTTATCTTCAAAGATGGGTAAAAGTCTCTGATCTGAGGATGAAAGACTTTCAGTTTTGTTTGTCCAGGCACTGCAGGTAATTATATTAATGGGAAACAAATGTTAGACGTGCTGACATTTAGATCCTGTCATGTTACACAGTACATCAAAAGAGCAAAAGATGGGACATAATGCGTAGCTCTAGAATTTAAGTAGCTATCTCAGAAAGCTAATTATTAACTATTGTGGTAAACCTTGGGTGAGGTCATTATTGGAAACTGGGTAAATAAGATAGGGAGAGATTATTCTGGAGAGGTTAGGTCAAAGGCATTAAAGGCAAAACCAAACAGTGCAAAAAATGTTTGAGCATAACATTAAACTAATGCTACATTCCAAGAGTAGCTATATTTGTCAATGTTTAAATCATCATTCTTGTATATTAACACCAGTATTAATATGCAGATACCCACAGGCTTTACTTGCTCTGTGTTCTACCTTCAAGACAGTGACAGTGTGAATGGCCTACTGAGGCACACATTCAGAAAAAATGCTGCATTTACCATAGTGCCTTTTTTATATCACAATGAGGACAAAAACCCAAAATGTTTTCCATGACACCAGACTCTCATTTAGGTATCAGATCTTTGGTTTCATGAGGAATTGGGTTGTCAACACACTACAGGCATCAGAGCCAACAACAACAGCCTCTTTAATAATGAACCCAAACACATGCTAGAAAACGGGGTCACCTCTCTGCAGAGCAGAGCCTCTCACATCCTGTGAGAAAGGAGTCAAAAAGGAGAAGCAGCTATTGATTGGCTCTACTTTCTGAGATTTCTCACACATGACAACATCACTTAACCTTATCTAGCCTTGTAAAGATACCACAGGTATCAACACAATTATTTTATGACCTGCATTTAGATACATACAAGTATTTAAAGCATTTGTAATATGCTTTAGTCCCACATTACCAACGTGTGTTATGACAATTGCCCCAAAATCTATAATGATAACCAAATATCTTGACCTCATATTTTCAGAGTTCATGGGAGTGATCTTGACCTATTAATACTTCCTGTGAACTGACTTGGTAAGTAGAAACCCTCAAATAAATGGACTGCAATCAACCAAATCCTGTGACAGAACCAAGCTGACAATGTAATTTCCCTCAGAATGAAACAGACTCAAAATGTCCCTGGAAAAACTAATTCACTTCCCCCCCCCCCATGTTAAACCCAATAAATAAAGTGACAGCTTTTATCACATCAGTATCCCTCTCTAGTTTATGTTCAACTCTTAAGGCACAGATGAATCACAGGCACAGTTGAATCAATACCCAGAAGGCTGGAATACTTCACATCCGCTCTGGACATGTGAGAAGACAGAGTAAGTCTCAGATTAAGTATCTGCTTTGCTGACTGTCAGCTGGGGAAAAAAAAAAAAAAAAAAAAAAAAAAAAAAGAAAAAAAAAAAAAAAAAAAAAAAGAATGAGAAACTAAAACCTTTACATAATAATAATAATAAAGTAAATGCAAAAGAAAATCCCAGGCATGCCTGCCTTCACTCAAACTCAAGAAATATTAAATATCAAAGAAATCTATTCCTGGTGTCAAATCACAGCAGTATGGCAAGTGTTCAGCAGGATGGATTTGGCCAGGATCTAACTGGAATAAAATGCTATCTATGGATGAGTCTCTTTCTGTGGATCAGAAAGCACCAGGAACAGCAGCACCCCCACAGTGATGCTAATGATCTGTGGCTACTCCTTCCACCCTGAGGAAGAGGCCAACCCTCTGTTAGTATCACCTGGCATAAGGACCTCTGGAACAACAAGGAGGAAAGGGACTGTAGTATGGGGTGAATACACCTCCTGTCTTACATTCACTCCACAGAACACAGCAAAGAAGCAGCAGCTTTTTTCTGAGAAAGCTGGACACAGGAAACAGGTCCATAAGCAAGTTTTGTCCATGGCACTGCATGACAGGATTAGAAACACTTTAAGTGTACTTCTCTGAGTCAGCACATACAAACTGACCTTCCTCTCTCCTTGGGGAAAAAAAACAAAACACCAAAAACCTTCTCATGTGATTCCCAGCTAGGCTGCTGACTAAATGAGGTCCGGGAGAGAGATCACAAAGTTTATGCCTGTATCTTCTCTGCAGGTATAATAGGGATCCAGCAGCCAAGTCACTTGGGAAGCATCTTTTTGGCAATCAGAGCACACTGCTTTCTCCTTGACCTTCCCCAGTGACAAGAATTTTTGCACTTCTTCCAGCAGTTGATTCAAAATACAGTTTAGTCCCATGTTGCACAGCAGCAGTGTTAATAGCTACCCTTAGCTAACACAACTAAAAGGCATGAGCTTCCTCCCACAAAGAAACAGTGGGTTTGAATCTCCTCTGCACATAATTAATTAGAAAGGGCCAAGAATGTTACGATTGCTCCTGGGCTTTCTTTAAGAGACTTGGCACCAGTTTAAAGTGCTCAAATAAGTTATCAGGAACTTGCTATCCATGAGTCACTTTCATGATCTTTCAAATAATCAAAACCTAAATAGAATTAAAAAAAACCTAGGTAAAATACATTCCAGCAACCCTGATCTAAGCTAAGGTTCTTCAGCTGGCCTCAACACACAGGCTACCCTTGTAAGAGTTTTCTCCCCAGTTGTTTTCATTTCAAACTGAAAAGAATCTTTTTCAAAATCCAACCCAAAACTTGAACTCTGCAATGAACTCTGACTTTCAGTAACTCTGCCAATCTTTCCTAGTCCATACACACCCACAGACACAACCAGCTGGGAGGCAGGTATTAGTTCTAAATCCATACCTAGTTCTAGGGTGACTTTTTTTGGAAATAATGGAAAAATTACGTGACTTCTTCAGGATCACAAGAAATTAAGGACCTGACAAAACCTCCAGAGATCAAGGAGTATACTGACTGTTGACTTTACAAACTGCCTGACAACCAGGTTACAAGTGGGCTACTCAGTAATATCTCCATCCTTCCTGCCCTACAGAGGTGAAAAACTCTGTAATACAAAAAAAGTCCTTGCAAGAGGGGAATCTAACACAATAGATTTATTCTCTCTTCTTTTAAAGTATAACCAGCTCAGTTCATATAGCTCATTTAACTCCATGATCACTCACCTGTCAAGACAGGGTAAGCTAACCCAACACAGGTATCCAAGAGGTCTATTCAACCTGACCTGACATGGGGAATATAAAAAAAAGCCCTTGAAAACTGTTCTCTAAAAAGTTCCCAACGCCAATGCAATAAAGTATGTACACATGTGCAGTAGAAACCCACAGAGAAAATCCCCGCGATAAAACTTAGCTTTTGCATTTTATTATCTTAGCTGCATTTTTGTAGAGTTTACAGTAGAAGCATGTTAGCTAAGAACACGGAAAAACAAAGCACAAAACAGGGGTAGCGTTGACAAGAGCAAGGCAGCTGTGACTAAGGCTCTGTACACACCACTATCCAAAGACCCAGATTTCTGCAGTACACATTTTTCGCTCCTCCACAGGAAAGGAAAAAGCCGGTCAGCAAAAATATTGAACTGCTTAGATGATCATTTTTTTATTAATACTTTCATTAATACCAAGCCGTTCTAGAAGGGGCCATAATGCATTTGACAGAGTCCCTGCATAAAAAGGAAAAGCTGCTATTGACAGAACTGACTGACTATTTGTGGCACCTAGGCAGCCAGCTATCACTATTCAGCTCCAGTGGTGAGAATGCCCTGAGACAGATGCTGAAGCTTCACCTTTCCAGATCTCAGGCTGCCAGGTGCAGTTCCAGCTCTCTTAACTTCACTCACAAGAACAGGGAATGAAGTCACAAGACAAAAATCACAGAGCAAGTCGCACTATGGGTGTCTCAGGCACAAGATGTTACACCAAAAAGAATCCCGGGATGGTCCGAAGCTGAGACCACAAGGAATCGCCCTGGCAGTGCTGCAAGACAGATGCCTATTTTCATAACCCTCATTCTGCAATCCTACTTGATCCTTCTCACGTAACATTCCTCTCATCCTTGACGTGCCAGGCATTTGCCAAGGACCCGAAACGCACCCGCGCGACTCCAGGCTCTCGCGTACCTTTGCCAGCCGTGCCCTCCACGATTCACGACGGCAGCTTTAACAAGGCAGAAGGAGCCCTTGCGTTCAGGGGGAAGCGGCAAGAAAAGAGCACGATCCTCCCTTAAGGTGATCCCCCAGGAGGTGAAGGCAGCAGGGAAAGGTAGCGGCAGCCAAGTCGTGGAGGAGATGATAAAATGTCAGACTCCTGGCAGTACAAAATGGCAGCTGAACCCTGGCGAAATGCCAAGCTGTTCTAACACTGAATGGAAGAGTACACGGGGCCATAATTATGATTAGCATAATAAGAGAGTGGTACAACAGCTACCTAGTTACTCTGAAGGGTCATGGAGAAATCATAACAAAGCAAAGTTTTAAGGAGGGACACAAAAGAAAACAATGACGTAGCTGCTGGGTGGGTTTTACCCGGAGGTTCTTCCATGCGTGAAGTGCAGCCCGGGAGAAAGTACAAAGACTGTTGAAGAGATCAGGCTCTGAATCAAGAGCGGTCGGCCGTGCCTGCAGAACTCAAATGGCTCCACAACATAGCAAAGATCATATGAAAAGTGTGACACCGAAGACAAAGGACCTTATGAGGAAAAACAGGCTGTTTGTGTAAATTTGAATAAAACCTGGGCTCAATAGAGGCAGTCAAGATTTTTTCCTTTCTTAGCAGAAAAAAAGATAATGTGTTCTCTTTTCCTCAAATGAAGCAGAAAAGATATAAAAATATGAGAAAATTCATCAAACTAAATCTGAACATTCTGATATTTGCATTTTTTCATTTTGAATGTCATATAAATAATATTTACAGATCCATTGCTTGGTGCAATTATCCAATTGTCTGGGTGAAAATAATCAGAGTTGTAACAAAAGTATTAAACATTGAGTTTTAGACTTAAAGCTCTGTGGACGTGAACATTTCCAGATTTGCTGTATTTTGTACATCTGCAGGAATTTACAGACCGAGCTGGAGTATGAAATCAGGAATGCTCTTTGCAAACAGAAAGATGAGAGTTTGCATTGAGATCTGAATTCCCTGGAAGACACTGAGAATCTGTGTATAAAAGTCCTACCCTTACTTAGTAGGCGCAATCTGGTCCTCCGTGAACAAAAATTTTACTGTGTACACATTGTCACCTCCCTTTTTCTCTACGCTACTTCTGTTTCTCCTACTGACCTTTTCCATTACCACAGATATCAAGAACCCCATGTATACAAAAAATGCTTCTCCCAAGCCAAGGTCACCTCCTTCCCGCCCAAGACAACACATGCTGTATCCCAGTGTCATCCTTCACTACAACCTAAGTCACTGCCACTCAGATTCTCCATCTCATTTGTTATCATATGGTGTTGGACAGAACACCAACGGAAGATGTGCCTCTTGGATTTTAGAGGCTAATGCAGTTGGACTGGTAAAAATGGTAACCTTCTATTTTCGGTTGCTTTCAAACATCATTTTTCCCCCCCTGTCCAAAATGCGTAAAGTAATGGGTTTCCTATACTTTTGGAAAAAAAAAAAAAAGAAGAAAAAAAACCCAATCCCCTCCCCCCCAAACCCAAACCCAAACCAACAACACAGGAAAACAACAACAAAACACAACCCTTGATACTTGTCTAACTGACTCCTTTCTAAGCACCTGTCTCTACATCGACAGGAATGAACCCCACCTTTAGAATATATTGAACATGATTGCCAACTGCAGGCATCTGCATAAGGGAAGTCACACACTTCTTCTCAGACACCCAAATATTTCTACTGTCATAAATCCCTCCTGACAGCAACATCTGACTAACACGATTTTAAATTACACTTTTCCTAGCTTAATCACAGCTTTGCTACGTACACCAACAGACTTTGACACGCACTGGTGCAAGCTAAGCTCACGGACACATACCTAAAGCACACATCTTAATTCTCATTTGCAGTGCTCAGAGTAAACCATCATAACACCTAATTGAAACAAACTATCCTGTAAAAGTTCACCAATCAGTAACATATTTCAGAACACACACTCATTTTCCTAATTAGGACAACTTCTTATTAAACTTCTCATCTTCTTGTTAATAGACCTTGTGTATTTGCTCATTTTAGAGCACCTATTTGTTCCCAGGAATAATTTAATGCAACATACTTATGAAGAAACATGAGAATCAGCATCTCTCTTGCCCAGTAATTTTCCGTAAATGACTAGATACACAATAGTGAAAAGAAAAAAAGATATACTACTCTTAAATACTATTAGGACTGAAGAAGCAAGAGAACATACTCTATTTGCCTTTCAAATGCAGATTCTAAAATGCTGACTTGTAGTGATTCTTAGTTCTGGATTTTGCTGCTGTTCACAGTTAAAGGCATTACAATCACAGAACACGTGTCAGCAAGTAGCAGAAAGCAAGATCTTTGCTTTTTAAAAAAATGTACTTTGATAGTAGTGAAAACAATTCACAACTGATTGTTCTATATGAAATACCTAACTGTTTGCAATGAAAGGACAAACCCAGGAGTTTTTGGAATCTCCAGCTCACCCATCCTGTAACTTAAAAAAGAAATAACACAAACTAATCAACTGTCAGACAGAAATGTTCAAACCAGTAATCCTCACTTGCTCATTTAAACAAAAGATAAGTCACTTACAGAACTGGATGCACAATCAGCTCTGGACTATATGATTTGATTACTGTTGCTGCATCTTTGGTACAAAACACATGGGATAAATCTGCACCCTAAAAAAGAAAATTTGCAAACAGAATTATCAAATTTGTACTTAGTAATAACTTAGGTTTACCGAGTGTCTAGTTCACCCCAATTTACTTCTCAGTAGTTAAAGCAAACTTTGGTATTTTTTCTATTTTGGCTTAGACAACCATGGAGAAATTTTTTTGTATCTAACTTCCAATATAATTTTTTTCTGTTTCTCACTGAAAGGATGACTGAAAACACCCATCTCAAACCTTTACACATTTGAGAAATGTTTCTCATCTGCAGATGAGCAAAGCCTAAAATGTCACACGTACAATAAGAGGAAAGACAGAACAAGACAGATGAGTAAGAGACAATCTACATTAGAGAGGAAAATAGTACTGTACTATAATTGCAAAATATAGCTATGGCAATCCACAACTACATTTCCAGTCCTACCATTTTTACTCAGTGGGCCAGATCCACACCAGATAAAGGCTGGCACCATTTCAATGGCACCCCTTAAGTTAAATAAACATTAAAGCTGAGGAGTTTAGCCTCAAGCTTCTGTTACCAACTGAAAAATTCAGACATACACATAAAAATTATATAAGCAGTGACCAGAAAGCCTGATTTTGTATCTGTCTTGCATAATGAAATTTCCTAAGGTTAAGTAAGTGTCTCCCCTGCTTTACTACTACACATTTAATATGCCAAGCTACTAAGCAATGCAGAGATTTGATCTTAGGACTCTACGTGCAGATGTAATGATGTGAGACCAAGTGACTTCAATAGGGGACCTCCTAGCATGTTACTGGATTTGCACACAGCGAACAGAAAGCTGAATGGCTTTCATATCTTATGCAAGATAACATCATTTCAGTTGTAAACCCTTGAGGGACCGCATCCCGGGCGGGTGGGTGTGTACACATCTGAAAATACCTGGATTGGTTATCTACTTCTTGAAACAAAACTTCCAAACCAAAAACATACACAATGAACTGAAAGTACTGACACATTATAGAGTATTGAAAAGTAGATGTATTATGCAAGTATGATTTGTTTACATTGGAATAATCAGCACTGTATTTATGTAGTCTGCAATAAATATATTTTTAGCCAGTTAATATGACATTAAAATAAGGAAGTTTGCACTTCCAGGGGAAAAAAAAAAAGCTTAGAAAATACTTCTGCTAAAGATTATGATGTAAACAAAATGTGCTATTAAAGAAATACATTAAATGAACAAACTTTAGACTTGGAGCACATAAGAATCTTACCAGCCTAAAGCTGTTAAGTTTGGAAAGAAAGTTACTTCAGTCAACAGTTATCAAATCCAGAAAAAAATTCTGAGGAACTGACTGCAGCACTGAAAATATAACTTCAAACATTAATCTGAAGTTACTTCATTGTTGATTTTTGGAGAGAATATTTCATGAAGTTTTGAAATGTCTTATTTAAGTCTCTGAGAAAACAGTTCTCCCTCTGCAATTTTCTGGTTTTTAACACATCTAACTTCACCTTACACAGAGGAAATACTTTATAGAATGCACAGCGAATGACACATATCTACAGAGTATTTCTACAAAAAGAATTTTCTTTGTTAAACAGAAGACCTTTTAGAACTCAAATTTCACGTGCAGCACAGAATGAATGCTTTTAAAAACTGGCGCTGAGCCAACATAAATGACCAAAAGTTAATTTTGGATTGGCATAGAAGAACACATACCACTTTGAGAGCTGTAATTGCAGCAAAATACGGTGCTCCAGTGTATCTAGAATGAAATACAATTTAGGTTAGGAATGAGATTAGATAACCTGGAAATCAGCCTGACATAATGAAGTCCCAAATTCAAGAGCAAATTTAAAAAAAAAAACCCCAAACATCCCAAACTTTCGCCTTTGTTTGCTGTAAAAGGC
>WUAM01000431.1:126010411-126032219 GCA_024336885.1 Actenoides hombroni | reverse complement strand
CCCGCGACTACACCTCCTGGCATGCCGAGGGCAACAACCATGGCCCCAAGAAACCCCCTCGCCCCCGGCCTCCCCCCCACCCCCCGGCGGCAGCCAATGGCGGCGCGGGGCCTGCGCGGGCGGGCCGCGCTGAGGGAACGACCGCGGCTCCCGTCGCCCGCTGGGCCGGACAGGACCGCTGCGGCCTACTCCGGTGGTGTCCGGCCTGGCGCCCTCGGGCCTCCCGCGGCGGGGTGAGGGGCGGGCGCGCAAGGTGCGCCCCTGCGGCGCGGCAGCGCGGGACGAGCGCTTGTGTGGCAGCGCCCGGGCCGGGAGGGAAAAGGGAGCGCCGGGAGCGCCCGTCACGGTGCTTTGGGGTCGCCTTCTCAGCCCTTTTAATTGGCAGCAATTAAAAAGTTCTAGGAGTTGCCCTTTATTGCTCCCAGCATTTGAAAGCTCTTCACGTCCCTCACCTCGCCCGGCGTTTATGAGCAAACCCCTCACTTAAGAGTGTGGTTCATTTCTAAAGTGCTATTTCTAGCTCAGATACGTCATTTTAGAGCAGAATTCTTGCCGTATTTTCTTAAACACACCAGAGCCGGTGAAGATAGCAGCTGATGTTTGCCTCTGGTCCTGCAGCACCTACTTCATCTAGACGATAAATCAAAATACAGCATCTCCCAGGAAATACTGACATGATTATATGCATGAGAAATCTGAAACATTTAAGCTCAAAGCAGCTGTAATTTCTGCTCTAGACCCCTGGGTATTTCAAGCAAGAGAGTCGTTACTAACTCATAAACGCTTCTAGCCTAACCACAGCAGTAAAATGCCAGTGTTTCAACCAGTGAATATTTTGAAGGGGACGGACAATGTTCTCCTTCACTGTTTTGTGTTACGTATAAGCTGTGCTCAAACAGACCTGCCAGTTTTACCTGGACCAAACCCAGGCAGGAGAGATGGGTGCCCATGGGCTTCGGAAACATCACTTCAAACAGCCACGCTGCCTGCAGACTGCGAGACAGACAACCTGAGCTTTCGGTAACCCAGACTGAAGAGTAACCTGGGCATCAGGGAACTTGGATGCTTGGCAGGAACTTGGATGCTTGAGAAGTTCACTGTCAGTTGAAAAGTTACTCTTCTATAGATCCTGGTCTCCAGCATTTTAACCCTTTTCTAGTTGCACTGCTACCACAACATCTCCTCATTAGTGGAATAATTACTGCAACCTCTTCCTGCCCTGCTGCACAAAGCAAGGCTAGCCATCAATGGCCGACCTGCAAATGTCCTGCTGCTGTCAAGGTAGACAAGAGCATGGAGGTTTGATTTAGTAGTAGATGGCAGCAGCCAGTGGCAGCTGATGGTGGGAACAGAGTCATAGAATAAGGTATGGACTGTAAGCTAGATGACCCTCGGTAGAGACCCCAAAATAGCGACCACTCTGGACCATTTTGTGGTGTCTTTTACGGGTTCCTGTGGACTCTTTGTTCACAGTAGTTTTGCTTTTTGTTTCTGATCACTTTGTACCCACTCAGCACGTAAGTCTGAGTTCTTGCCATCCATTTGGTAACTGTTGTGCAAACCTACCCAAGCCATTCCAAGGTGAACACGAAGAGCAGGTGGCAATAGCAAAGCTTGCAACATACTTTGATTGCATTCTCACCACTCAGATAACTGTCAGCCTTTACTTGAATCCCCATTTAATATTGTAAATATTATCTGTGTTAATATATCCATGTTAATAACTGCAATGGGAGGTTTAAGCATTCAAGCAGAGTGAAGGAGTGGAAGAACTCAGAAGTAATAAGTAGCTTTTATTAAAGCTGCCCATAAAGTACGACCAAAGATTACTTTGTTGTTTAAACAGCAATCTGGAAGCACTTCCATTGTCAAAAAGATGAAAAAATGGAAAGTCTCCATTTCATTTTAATGTTCCCCTGTCTATATTGAAGGAGTTGCAATTGATGGAGCTACTAGAGAAGGCGGGAATGGTGTACAATGTCTTAAGAGAAAAAGGGGGCAAATCCCGCAGATGTTGTTAGCAGCACTATTTACTGCTGTTAAAGTGAGTGAGGTGTGTATGTTTTACACCAAATACTACGTTTCTCTGAGTACAGGTCAAAATATGTTTTCATACAGTGTAAATTTCAGTTTGTTAGTTTTGATGTCTCTCTAGGCTGCAAAGAAACTAAAAGCAGCAGTAGGAGGCCTGAAACTATAATAATTATTTCTGTCGCTACACTTCTGTGCATTTTTATGTTCAAGAGAAAGGATAGCAGCAAGGAATTAACAACAGGCCCTTAAAAAACCCCAACAACATGCTTTGGTTTACCTATGAAGTTTACTAAACAGGACTGTCACATGGGCTGAGGAAGGGAAATGAAATTGTAAATGAGAATAAATATACCCACACCTGATCAAATACTGTGTGGTAAGTTAGTCCCCACAGCTTCTGTAATTCTCCCTGTTTTCACTAGGGCAGCACAGATACTATCGATCACTTCTGGGCATTCACTATAATAATATTTGTCAAGCCCGGTGCTTCACTAGGTCATTTTAGTTTTATCCAGAGTGAACAGTAAGACTTTTTTCTTTTTGTTCAGTGTCAATGGTGAAAAAAATAGATACCAAGGAAACAATAAAGACGATGTTTCTGGTTTGTTCTCAGCGCCGGCAAGAGGAGTGATTTATGTACTGCGATAGAAACGAAGAGGGCTTTTGGGGCTCACCCAACTTTTTCAAACAAGTTCCTGATATCTTATGCAAAGATATATAAACAACATCCAAAAAGCTAAAACAAATGGTCTCTTTTCCAATAGGGAATAATGCGTCTTCAAGAAAGTAAATACTGTGGAGTTATACAGCTCTCCATAAACCTGCTCTTGCTCTGTCCTTTGGTGGCAGAAGGTAACATTTGCCAGTTACACAATTTAGAACACTGCTATTATTATGAAATATATTGCTCATTTATACCTCTTTTTGTTGTTCAATAGCTGCACAATGTTTTGTTTCAGTTGTGTTGTAGCTGAGCCTGGAGGCTTTCCCTGGGTATTCTCTTATCCGTTGTACACACACAAAAGTCAACCCCTTTCTCAAAATAACTTTGTGTGCATTTAAAATACATACCCAGAATGATGGACAGATTTGTAAAGGATAAATTGGTTTTACATTAAATAGCACAGTCCAGTTCAAATCCTGGAAACACATAGTATATATTGAATACGACTGCTAGGAGAAGACAACATGCTATATTGACAGAGGGATTTGAACACTGAAAGGTTCCTCTTTAAGGTACCTTGCTTCGTTTTTTGTGGGTTTTTTTTCTGTAATCTGTTGTTAGTCATTTCACAGATCCAGAGCATCAGCTTTAGTAGTTGTGTCCCCAGGTTTTTCTGGAGGCTCTGTAGCTGCTTTCCCCACCACCCCCTAAGCCTTGCATTTGTAGTCAGGCTCAGGCTGCTGTAATGCCATGGGTAATGTCTTTGCCTTCAGTTGCTTCTGGAGTTGTGCATAATCTTGTTGCCTAAAGGAAAAATCTGTAGTTCCCTTTCCTCCCTGCGAGAGCTGTTCACGTTACATACTCCTGAGATCTTGTATATGGAAAATAAACTTTAGTCCTTAACACGTCTGCTCTTCAGTATACAGGTGTTAACATTTAATGCACGTACCTGAGTTTGATTGCAGCATCCTCTACGTGAAAGTCAGCATATATGTGCGTATATTATTTCTTTATGTTGTTGCCACAGCTGTATAAGTGTATTCTTCATGCCAAGGCCAGCTCTGCAAGTTTTACTGGTATAATTAATCCCACTGGGGGAAGAGAAGGTCATTTAAAAATAAAAGCCAAAATAGGGTAAGAGGGTGGTTATAACTATGTCGTTATAAAGATGACACATCAGAATGGTGATTCTCCTTGCTGTATGGGAATAGCTATCCCAGTATAAAGCACCTTTACACAAACAGAACCATAGACACGTTAAGAGGTTGAAATCGCAGGGAAATCATATTGCTTTAGTTCTTATCCTGATAATTAAAATGGTACCTATTTTTGACAGACAAGCCCCAAATAACCTATGGTAATTTTAAATTCCTTCATTTGGCCAATGGTTTTCTGCAGAGAAGCTTGTCCTTTCATGTGAAGTAAAATAAATTTTTCAAACCCACACTTCCATTTTCTGTCCTTCGTTATTGGTAACACCTTTCCCAGAAAGACATGACAATGAATCCCGTTCTCCTGATGGCACATTTTGAGGAAGAGTACTTAATCAAGGAGGAGCAAAGATCAAAAGAGGGGTGGGAATTTTTTGTGGGGGTGTAAGGAAGGAGAGCTTTGGCAGATGGTTCCCCAGAACTAGGGCTGCCAAATGTTACATGTCAAGAAAGAGGATGGGTGGACAGGGATGAAGGGAGGCAGGTAGATCTGCCCCTGAGCTCCTGCTGACACCTCTAGGTTCACATTAAGAGTTCAGGCTGCCCATGCCAGGGTCACCACTCCGTACCAACACACCCCTCCTGCACTCTGCTCTCCCACTGTCTTCCAGCAAAACCAAGTCTCAATCACAGATTAAACTAAGATTAAGCTCTAAGTGAGTGAAAGGGTCTCTGTGTGCCCATGCAGTTAAAGGAAAGTCTTCCTGCCCTGAGGCCATCTCGCTGGTGCTCCCCAGCTCCAGAGCCTTTCCTCTCCCTCTGCACCTGCCCACTCTCAGTCCCTTCCCTTGCTGGCACTGCTGTGGCTCAGCACCTGGTGCCAGCTGGCTCCAGCCTCCCCCTGCCATGCACTGCGGCTGTCCACAGTGGCATTCTGCTCCCACTCTCCCTGGGCAAGAAGTGGCTCCTGCTGCTGGCAGTAAGGCGGACACAGCCTGCAAGTCACCAGAATCCACCCAGGCAGAACCATGATGGAGGAGAAAGAGGAGGTGTCTGCAGCAAAACCCAGACACCTTAGCAAGGGCAAACCGCAGCAACCCCTGGTACTGTGGTGGGGGAAGCAGGTGGCAGAGTGATCACGAGCTGGAGTGTCTTTGAGCTGCTGAGGCCAAATCTCAGCCAGGGAGGCAGAGCTCGAGTCAGTGGGAAATACTGATGTGGATCATCTTCAGTCTGCAGTGTTGGCTGATGCACTATCATGCTAACCCACCTCTTCAACACCATGCAAGGAAAGGAAGTCTAAAAGCCCTTTTCAGGTACCCCCACTCTGCAAATAAGGACTTCAGGACATTTCTCCTACCTTCCCTATTTAACTTTACATCCCACTCCCCCAGGCTAGCACCCCTGGTCTTTGCATCCCCACTCTGCCCTTCTTTTCTCTTGAATACTTCCCTGTCCTACTGCACAGCACACTTTGGTCCCTGCTCTGTTTCTTCTGCAAAGAGGGTCCCAGCACCACACTGAACGTAAGGGGAGACCTTGCAGCGGGGCAGGCACTGCAGCTGGGTGCCGAGCCTCACATTTAACGGGTTGCTGTGCATTTCCATACAATATACTACGTATGCCACGGGTGAGCAGTTTCTGCATGTGGCGGCAGAGGACCAAAGAAATGGTCTGTAAACTGCCTGCAGGCCTGTTGTCAGCTCATCCAGTTACCTGCTGTAAAAAAGTCTTTTAAGGCACTGCCCTCCAAGTGGTCATGAAGGCTTCCTACTGTTCTACAGAAACCAGATTATCACTAAACTTATTTGATCCACTCCTAGGGAGTAATAAAACAGACATTTTGCTCAGTAAAATCTCCATCTGGTCTCTGAGATATATTGGCATGGCAAGCGTCCACCTTCCATTGCTGTCGCTCACAGTCCCCATCCAGCCACTTATCAGTTCATCTGTCACAAGAAGCAGAAAGATTTCCCTTGCACAGACAAAAAGTCACCTCCCCAAGGCCTCTAGTAACTGGTCCTGCCCCTGTTATGACAACCGATGCAGCACATTTTTAAGACTGTAACAGCCTAAAATGGATTTAGCAGGCTGTCCCTTCTGCTCAGGCATTCAGAACTGTCTCTACAAAGAAACTTGTAACAGGGAGGGAAAGCACTGGGAATTAAAAAATTAATCACTCTTTTTTTTTTTCTTTTTTCTCTTTTTCCAGAAAAGCTCTTTTATGATGCTTCAGAGCAGACAGGAGTACACTGGTTTGGAAAATAGGGAAACCGAATGCCTTTCTTTTGAGATAAAATGTGATGCCTTTCATTTGCATCTGTGCACACAGTCTTCATCCACCACGTGTTTATCAAGTTCAAAAACACGTTTATCAAATTCACCTAGGAAAAAGAAGTGCCACATGTTTGGGCTTAACTATCCATGTGACACCTGTGGGTCAAGGCTGAGACCTCAGGTCTTTACTTTTTCAAAGGGGGATCTACTTCCCTCCCACTTAGGCTGAGTTTATGAAAGCTGCTGACCTGTTGCAGTTCATCGTGATTACACAAGACACCTTTCAAAGGCATCATGTTATTTCAAGACAAAAACGTTACAGAGTAATATCATGAAGGTAACGTTTTGATGGAAAAATTACTGTTTATCAGGTTTAACAGGTGCTTGCAGTTATTAGTTCTTCTGTCAAGTGTGTGTTTCTGTCTGTGTTTCCTTTATTCTGTTCAGAGGTTCCCTGTCTCTGTGCCCTTCCCCCCCAGTTTTTTGTCCTGTTGAGCCAGAATTTACTAATATAGTAGTTCTCTTGAGGGAACAACTCTTCCCAAACTTGTTCACCAGATGTAAGATCACTGTCCAGTGATTCCAGAATCTCAAAGATGCAAAATGCACCTATTGATATCTCAACCTATGAGCATCTCAGGTGTGCAGAGTCTGGAGATACAATTTCTGCTTTCTCTGGGTTTCCAAAGTCTGCTTTCTCTTACAAAAAGGCCCTTAGGCTACCCAGTGTGAGTAAAAAGACTTAGAATTGCAGGTGAAAGTGGCGAAGGACAAAGATGACCTAATTGTGGAAGTATGCGAGGACTGTTTCAGAGTAGTGGAAAAAGTGGAAATAAAGGAGGTCAAAGAGTTTCAGAAAACGCTTCTGGCTGAGTATTTTTGCCAGGTCATGAGCTGTAATGGGAAATATGGAGTGTAATTCAGCTCCAGATAGTAGACATCTAAATTTAGCTATTAAATGTAGGTAACTGCCTGTGAGCCACATACCTAAACTTCCATTTCAAGCAATGGAGATCAAGTTCTCAGAGTTATTGGGGCCTGGAGAGCTACCAAGCTCATCCTAAATTAGACACCTACCAGGCCAGTGAGTCAAAGACACACTCATGCTGCTGCTAAGGTACTTCTTAAACTTTGGCAAAGCTATTTGGAACATACCCAGATGCCAAAGCCAGAGGAACCACACACGTTTCTCCGGTTACTATATTGGCAGGGGGAAGCTATGAACCTGTTTGCCCACACAGAAACACACCAGATGGCTGGGACAGCTGAGTATAATGCATCCTTCAGCGCAAGAACCCTTGAATATCCCAAAAGCTGCTAGTATATTTGCTTGTTTCATATGGTAGACACATGAAGGATGTGAACATGGCATCAGCTGCTCCTGGAAAGCCCAAGAGCTTCATCTGCTAGGCTTACTAACATGGGCATCATCTTTACTGTGAGGCTATGGACAGGAGCTGTAGGATTCAGGCTTCTCTGATAAGAGTGTCTAGATATGTCTGCAATAAACACTATTAATTGAAAAGATGTGTCATGACAACTTTGGCACTTTATATCTATGGAGTATATATGGAATGCATAGGAAAGGCTAAAACCAAATTTTATAGCTCCAGCACTAACATCTATAGATCACTTGTTCACAAGAGAAAGGGCACTTTACTCATGTGTTTCTCTTTTATCTTACCCTCTACTCAACCTAAAAGACAAACAAACAAACAAACAAATAAAACAACAAAAAAAAGCACCCAAACAGACCCACAGTGACATTATCACACCTTATTTTTATCTCTTGCAGAGCTCAATCAATAACAAGGTTACAAACCTTTTTGATATATTGTATAAGGATTACAACAATTTAACTACTAATGGATTTTCACAGTAGAACATGAGTACAAAGCATTTCTGGAAATACAGTATGTTCATATAGTTCAACATAAGATGAACACATGGTATGTGAATACACGAATACTTAACAGCAGGTATTAAGAATAGATACCATCAGCTAACATAGGAGGATATATGCATGGAAAATTGACTTGCACTTTATAAGAAGATTCTCAGACCCTCACTGCTCATTGCACATTCCCTTCACAATGTATTTGTGACACACATCCGCCTCAAAAGCATCATCAGCTTTGTCTATGCTGCTGTTTCTACACAGCCGTGTCCTTTCTTGCTGTTGCTAGCTTCTGTTTGCAACTAAAGGCTGTTACTTCCATCTGCTGTGGACAAAAATCTGCCTCTGAAAGACTTTTACTGTCCCTTGGCAGTGTGACACAGAAACAGCAGAATCTTCTCCTCTCTTTTCTCACTTTTCTCAAGCAAGAGAGCTTGAAAGAGAAGTGATTCCTCTCTCATAACCCATATTTATCACTGTGCTCTGCTGTCTACCCAACAAAAGATTTGTGTGAAAATTATAAAAAGAGCAGGGTCCCAGAAAACTTCACAATCCCAGTATATGAGACAGCACTCAGGTGGATACAAACCAGCAGACAGGAAAATAGAGAGAATCAAGACGTCATTATTGATTGGCATGGAGGTGACAGTACTTCCAGCACATCTGCAGCTTAAGAGTTTCAAGATTTTTGCTGGTAAGTTTTGAAAAACAGAATACATTCACTGCATAAACATTTATAACATTCTTCTTCCATATGTGATGGCTGCATGGGAGGAAGAACTAAGAGATGCATCAAGAAATGCAACAGATAGCCAGCTGGTGTTTAGAATTAGCATCTTTGTAAAGAATGAGGGACAACAACGCAGTCCAAACATGCTAAGAAAGTTCTTGAAAATGTTTTGGAAACTTTTCACTGAAAAATAATGGGCTGTATGTTATTTTCCCTAAGTGCACCTAATGGCCAAAAGTAGGGCATGAGTTCAGATGCCATGTTTTTGTTATGAGGACAGATGGAAGAATGAAGGACGTATATAGGATGTGGGACTCAGCACCAGAAATTAATCTGTATTACAATTACAAATTTCTTAGCTGTATTTAGCTAGCTAGAGAAAAAACATTACATCTGACTAAGATACTGATATCCAAATAAATCCAATTCATGCACAGTCCACATTAGAATATTTGAAGGATGCAGAAAATGACTCTTGAATCTGTTGAGTTTTCAGCCCAACTACTCAGCACCTTTTGTACTACACCCACTACCCCTGGAACAGCTCTGCCTTCAGATCTGCTCACCTTTCCCCTTAATATAAACTAAAATGAGTTTTGAACCAAGCATCACTTACAGTGAAGTTCTTGTCACCTAACACTTGTCATTTAAAAGTTGCCTATTAATCTCAAAGTCAATCTACTGGTTCGGTTCTGGATGAATAAACTGAGAGAACGTTTCATTTCATTCCTTAAAAATAAGTATGTACTTACATTTGCAAAGATATTGTAAGACGTTTAAGGTAGGGCTTCAATTTTTTCTTGAACTTGATATCAAAACTGGTTCAGGTGCACTCGAAAGTAAATCTTGTATCAATAGTCACTGATTGCCCACACTGGGGGACCTGTTGGAGTAAATCACTACCCCCTCCTTTCTCATGTACCTAGGTCTTCCTCAGGTGGAAAAGAGCCTCAGGGAAGGAAAAGGAGCACAAACATCTGGCTTTCCTCCTAGTATGCAGGCAGGTGGAGCCAGAGTGAATATCTGTACCCCGGTGCTCTTTGATCTATGACATAGTATACCAAATACTCTCTCCTTATTTGTTATGTAAGAGTGGTGTGATGTTTTGAGCTGTCAGATGCGGTATGTGAATCTGTATCTACTCTGCAAAGCAGGTCACAAAACCCAGGAGGGGGAAGAGGTTAATAGGACAGTATTCAAAGGCCTTTGGCAGCCACTTCTGTCTCTTTCCTATATTTTTTATACTAATCTCTTGAAAATTTATGGTGTGGTTTTCATATGTGTTTTCTGCATTTATTGCTTGGGATTATTTATATGTTATCACTGAGCTATTTATGTTTGTGGCTGCTCTTCTCATGATTCTTCTCATTTTTTTAAAATGTTCATTAATACCTTTGTTTGAGAAAAAGAAAGAAAAGAAAAAAATTGTAGACATAGCAAACTTCAAATAAGCTGCTCAGTTTTCTGAGCTCTCAGTTTTAATTCTGTCTGTCCCTTTAATGTCAGCTGAACACTTAATACTGATGAGAAGACAGCTGGTTGCTCAGACATGGATGCACAACATCTGCTGGCTGCTGTATAAGCATGAGACTTGGAACAGCTTCCACTCGCTGTGCACCTGACTTTTTTGAAAATGGTCCAGGTTTTGTATTTGTAAACCGATTCGGTGCCTTTATTCATCATAGAGCATCTCTTCATCCCTTCTTTATCCTTCCTTGAATGTGTGCCACACCATCTGAAAATAAAAGATTGAATTGGAAGGATAGCACTTGGGTTTTAGCTATTGCATACTTCTTCCAATATTTCCTTTAGTTAAAACAAAGAGAAATTATTTCTGGAGTGCCTGCGAGTCTGTGTGACTCTTTATCTCCCTTGCCACAGGTGGCAGAAGTGAGAAAATGAAACACCCAAGTGCTCACAAGCCTGGAGTTACTGGCAAGGGGCTGCTTAAGAATCTGCATAGGGGCAAAGAGTCTCTGGTCCTGCAGCAGCTGAACTGTGAGGTCTTGTTTCTTTAAAGAGGAAACAGGTAAAGCTTGTGACTAGTAAGGGTGTCTGAGAGATGAATTAAAATAGCACTGCTGGAATCCACTTGCAATAGGGAAATTTAAAAAGCTTCTGGGTCTCAATTGTAGCTGGGTGAGCATCCTCTGAGAAGAAACCTTTCCAGGGCTGCAGCCAGCACTCAGGATGCTTCCTGTGCTTCTGGGAACTTTCAGCATAATGCCACAAGATGGTTTGCAAACACTGAATAGGTACATGCACAGATGGTGGCTTTCTAATTCTGTAAAATGCTTTCTTTACAACACATACCACCTGCATGTCATTCCGTGCCAGTGTGATTGTGCTCATACAGTTTGCTAAAAACATTCTTTACGTTAAAAGGACAAATGGGGAGACAGGAACTTTATTTAGCATCCACGCAAAAGTAAGAGGTGATGCATTTCATTGCCTCTTTCCCCTTCACCTTAAGTGCTTTCTCAGGGCAGGACCTGCACAGATACACACACCCGTATAACCTCAAGTGTGCAAATTGATTTCCAGGGTGGGGTGGGAAGGTGTTGATGTGCTCAAAGTTAGAGCACAAAGCTAAGAACTTGCAAGCCCAAAGTTGGGAACATAACTTCTACAGAGATAGGAGCGTGCCTTCTCAGGCAGCTGGATATGTATGTTGTCAATATCACGCCCTCATCCAAAATTCCTGTAACTGGGTTTGCTGGCACATCACTTGAATCTCTCAGTCATGCTTGCTGGCCTCAGATAGTGCTTCATGAATACATCTATACATGTTCTGGATTGAAGATAGATTCCTGGCATGAGGGTGAGGGGAGCTTCCTAGGATAGGCACTAGGTGCCATCCAGTGTCCAGCACAAGGGCTTTGGGTCTTGCCCAGAACCTGTAGGTAGTAATGCTATGGAAATAATACTTTTTGCCTACTTTATCAAGATATGAGAGGGTTTATTGCTTTCTGAAAAAAAAAGTGAAATTATTAGTTAGGATTTCAAGCATTTCTACAGAGTTTATTTCTGCTTTTCCTTCTCAGGATTCTGCATTTTTACCCCTTGCTGAACTATGTTCACTGGATCACATCTCAGTCTCTTTCCAAGTAGAATTTGTGAATTGTGCCAAGAAGTGTTGGTCTTTTTAGGTCTCTGACTCACCTGCACTGGACCAAATAGCTGTGGTGATTTAGGCTATAAGCATTTCAACAGCTGCCTGCTCCTTTACTTTGTCAGGGAGAACAGAATTTCTTCTTCTGGCTGGGCTACCGTAATCCATAGGTCAGGGTAGCAAATCCACTTCATCCACTTTTTAGCTGCAATGAAATCTGAATTGGAACACTTAAATTATGTGATTGATCGCGCTGGTTCTCTTCTAGGGGTGTGCGGATGAACTGGAAATTTTTTTTATGACTGTAATGTCTTTGTCAAGTCCCTTCTACACAAATGCCTTGTGAGAAATTACAGAGAGAGTGATCTCCATTTTGAATTGTAGCCAGAATCAGATTTTAGTTTGTGCTACTGGTTGTGACAAGGCTGGAGTGTATTTGCTTGTGTACATGTCCAAAACCCCTTGGCAGGTGCATTCCCTATGAAGGGTGAAAGGTAAAGATAGAACTCATTTTCTTTAATTTCGTTGTCTGAAGGTATTCAGCCTCAGTTTGTCTTCATAGGCTTCTTTTATAATTAGTGCCCAGAGAAATGTGCCATCAAAGATGGTATGTGTCATCCTAAAATGAATGCCTGTAGAAAGTTAGGCAGCTAAGAGACAATTCCTCTGTTTCCTTTCATTATACTTAAAGAGAACATAGGATACCAACTCCAACTGCTATGGATGACTTTCAGGCTCCCACAGCTTCGTGATAATAATTCAATGTTCACTGAACTTGAACAAAAGTAGAATACAACTATCAAGACATACGAATAAGTGACAGAAGGACTTGAGCTGAGAGACATTTACAGTGACCATCACGACTGAAAGGCTGTCCTCCAGGAGTGATAAAGAATGGAACAGCTGACTTGTTAATAAATATCTACAAGTGATCATCTCACATTTATTATGCCACGCTGAGATGAAACCCTAACCCTGACTCTTAACTCTAGCCCTAGGAATACCAGTTAAGTTATAGATATTTTATTTTTGCATTATCCTGAAGAACAGAAATACTGCTAACACTTAACTCATGCAAAAGAAATTCCGAAGAAATACCAACCAGTGATCATAGTCTCATTGCTAAGAATAGTAATTAACAAGCACATTGAAAATGGCAGAATACTGAGATGCTTATGATTTAAGAGCAAATTATCAGCTTTCATGAGGATAATTCTGGCTAATTTTGAGTATTTTTTGGTAGCAAATTAATAAAGGAAGGGAGAAAGAAAACCAGGCAAATAATTTACTGGCTGAACTTTCACACAACAGGCTGTAAAAGAAACTTGAAAACCACAGGGCTGTAGGAACTGTTCTATCATTAATCAAAACCTGCAAGAGAAAGTAAGCAATGGATAATAATATGTCTGAAATTTATCTGAAACTTGTTCCAAGTGACCTGTACATGTGAAAGTTTCTTATGTACTATCACGAGCCAGAGTTAAAACGAGAATTGGCCAATTATCATAAAATATGTGTATAATTAATTAGCAAAATGTTACAGAGCTGAACAGTTATTTCAAGTTGGAGATTAGCACTTGCTTTCCTCAAACTTGATTTTGCCCACCTATACTGCAATACAACCTGCAGTAACCTTCCTACAATATTATTTTATTCAAGTATCTCATAGACTGAAGAAGGATTCAGTTTCTTCATCCAAATCCCTGGAATACATCCATTTGCTAAGTTTGAGATTCTGCATTTTTTTGTGTCCATGGAGTAGGATGGGAGTGCAGCTGGTTACAGTTGCTCATGCTTTATAACTCGTGACATATAAGAGCCTGGAAAAGAGCCATGAGCGTGCCATTGTGAGTATGTTGGCTTGAACATTTAGCTGGTGGCATACAAAATAGAAACCCTAATGCCCAACCCCAGCACGCAAAACATGGACTCAAAGGACGGCAATGCTGCCAGAGAAGGAGAAGAAAGCAACCTATAAAGTAACGCTTTGTACGAACATGGTAAAAATCTCACTCCAGACTTAGAACTTTCTCTGGATTTTTTTTGCATCGGTTTGACACCCGGTTATTCTGTTGGGGCTGGTGGTAACAGGAGCTCGGAAGAACTGCACAGGCGATCTTATTCACTGAACAGTTGCACTGACCAGGTGGTCCTCGGAGGTTGGCTGGGGACACAGACGCTTCTTTTTACACTTTCTAGGAAGCGTCCGGATGCAATTAAGTGAGCCAGGGGAAAAAATCTGTTCTTCATTCCTTGAAAAGCTGAGGTAGTATGAAAGAAATGCTTGGAGTTTTCCAGAACACACTCCTAAAATGGTTGGGCAAAGAAGCGTGTTTGACCAGAAAAACACAGGCAATTCAGTGTTACATTTTTGGAGGGGTGGGGACATAGGGAGAGAACTCCTGCAGTGTGGAAACAAGCCAAGGTTGATTTTTACTGCCTTCTAGGTCTTGTGACACCATGAAGGTGTCACACAATGGAGCCAGGGGGTCCTGCCACACCCTGTGGAGGCAGTTTCATTTACTTGCCCTCTGCCTCCAAACAGACTACTAGAATTGAGAGGAGAAGGTCTCTGTGGGGACCAGCTTGCTGTGGAAAGATTCCCTTGCTTACAAGGATGAGAGCAATGGGTCTAACTTGGCTTGACACTTCCTTAACCTCTCTTGAGTCCTGTTAAAGATAGGGTTTTCATCACAGCCATTCTTTGTGCACACTGCTCTTCTTCAGCCCTTGGAAAAACAGCGGTTTTCTGGAGGGGAATTGTTTCTGTAGCTGAAGGAGAGGTGGCTAACCACTTAAGTAGTCTGCTTGAGAACCACATTCAGCATCACTAACACATCCATTAAAGCCTGTGAAGTGCATGCAAGTAAAATTTATGGAATAGGATTGTCATTTGCCTGTCTCCAGTGCCTTTTGGATTGTCAAATAAATTGCTGACAATTAGGGCTTCGTTATACTCTTTATTGGAGGCATGAACTGAGGGATAGAGTAGTAAAGAAGTATGAATAATAACAAAAAAAGAAAGTTTCTCCCAAGGTTTTGGCCAGGACAGCATATTCCCAATGAGCTAATGAAGACTTGGTAACAAATCTTTTTTTTTAGTGCCTTCATCTCAAAATGCCAACTGAATTAATCAAAATTAGGAGTGTTCAGCAGAGCAAGAAAGACTGCAGAGGACTTCTCCCGTGAAAATTAATAGAGACGTTCAGGAACCCTGGCTCAGATGCATGAATGAGTCCATAACCTCAACTATCAAAACTTTGTTATATACATAGCTTTGGGGGATTTAATAAGCTGTTTGAAGGACGGGAGACTATAGGAGAAAGGGAAAACAAGTTAAATATGTTCACTACAGTACCATTACTTCATTTTGCTTTCAGAAACTGGCTTGTATGATTTGGCTGAACAGTTCGGGAACAGTTTCTTTTGATCAGTATGAATTACAGTGCATTTTGCCCTGCTGCTGCTCTCCGTTACTCCTTCTGTGGCTCAGACTGCACAGGGTTGGATTAATGTACATGTTTTACACAGGGGCAGTTTTCTTTTACAGCCCCACTCATATAATTATATACAACAACAGTATCTACGCTGGATGAGAACTCACTTGTTAAGAGAAAATACACACATTTTTTTTTCTCCTGAACTTTTGCTTTACAGTTTTCAAGGAAAATCACTTTGAAGCTTATAATTTCTGCTCTTTAATGAACATAATAGTGGTCTAGGAAGAGAGCAAACCTAGAAACACATAATCAGCCAGAGTCTCTTACAGAGTAAGTACCCTGACTGCTACAGGCTTGGCCTGGTGGGACACACTTTATAACAGAGTCTCAGAAACTGGTAATTGAAGGCACCAACTATCTCATTGGCTCTACTGAGATCATTTGAAATAGGGATGTAGTTTTAGGTATCCAAGTAAAATCAGTTATCCTTAATGTTCTATATTTTTGTGATTGGTGTGCATGCATTTAATTTGTAAAAAATAAAATAAAATTAAACCAATGGAATATTATTGTGTTAATTATATTTACCTCTGCTAGAAGACTCAACCTTCCTCTGGGCTGAAAAAGTTTAACTATCCCTTTTCCAGACAGATAAAAGTAGATTCCCCCCCACAAACTCATGCAAAATTTCATTGCACCCAGACTTTACCATTTCTTTTATTTTCATATAGATGTAACTCTACAGGCTTTAAAATGTCCCATGTAAGAGTTATTTAACTTTCAGAAGGCCTGATTAATGTTTTCCATTGAAACTATTTGTGTTGTATTAACATTCACAGTGCTGCAAATGGTGTCAGCCACTGGCTCCTTGAAAGTAAGGCAACTTTTCAGTTAGTCACTTTGCTGCTTTAGTTCTAATGGCTTAGAACTCTGTACTGTGCCTGGCTAAGAACCTTCCTTCTCTGTCATTTTCTGATTTTGGCTGTCTTACGTATTTCAAGGCAGCAGAAGTGAAAACAGCTTTTCATTTTACCTATCCCACCAACGTACAGGCATAGCTGATAAGTTTAAAACAAGGTGGCTCGCCTCCTGGGAAAGTGTTTCTAACTACCTGCAGATACAAGAGCAAGACGCCGGCAGAAACTGCTTCACGGAGCTCTGTAGCAGCCACGGAGAGCTTTTTATTTGCCACAAGTAACCGCTGAAATACATTCAAGAATCCACATATTATCATTAAGTTTAATTAAAAATCGGGGAGAAAACCCCAAACTACCTAAAGCTCTCAGCACTGTATTTTGAGTTTTTGCAATTTGCAGGTTTTGCCCCCCGGTTGCTCTTTCTTTACTACGGCCTTTGCTATGCAAGGCGTGTAACCAGATTTGAGTTAAGACACTAGGAGAGTTAGACCACAGTTAACTCAGTGGTGTTCGTGCACTTTCTAACCACACACATGGCTGTACTTCTCCCGTGCTGCTGGAGTACCTAGTCCAGTCAGAAGGTGATTTCTGAGGTGGATGAGGAAATATAATGTAGGTATTTTTCACTAGAGATACACTGACATTGCATTATGACTTCGAAAGCAGGGAATTCAGAGATGAAAAACTTGGAAGCTAACTTGACGACTTTCACTCCTAGCAGCCTAATCCTGCACAGCCACTCATTCCCACAGGCTGAATACAGTGATGAGGAGGGAATTCCTCTTCCCAAAGCCACAGAAACTCCCTCAGTAACTCCCACAAGGTGAAGGCCCTTGTGATTCTTGCAGCCCAAGATCTGCAGCCTTCAGAACACATGCTGCTCCAACTGGTCTGCTCTGACCACTTTTCACAGCTCAGGCTTTAGCAAAAGGCTGAAGTGCATCTGGAGACAGCCAGCAGAGAATTTCCTCCACACAAAGGGGCTTTTCATTGGCATTAGGCACGCAGAACTAGCAGAGCTGTGCTCTGCACCAACCATGCTGCCCTTCTGTGGTTTACTGGTGCCAGGGCAAAAGGGCAGACTGAAGAAGAGGGACTGGCAGAGGTCTGTGTCCATTCTCTAGACAGCCCCAGGGTGGGGATCACTGGCAGCCTGCACCAAGACCATCACCTGCTGTTGAGAAGGAACAGTGGAGTTTTTCATATGTATTTAAGCACAGGAGGAAAAAATATCCTCAGCAGCAGCCCCAGCACAGCCAGGAGGTAACACACAATCTGAAAGTTATGCAGCAGGCAACGACAGGACACCTGACATGGGTTTTGTTCTAAACAGGCTTCAGCATGGTACATGCCTGCATAGGAGGGAGCAGAGGGACATTCTATGCTGGCACATTTCTAAGAGTGGAAGCAAGGAATGCTGCATGTTAAAGGAAATTATATGTTCTCATGTCTTTAAGGTATGCTGTCAGCCTCTATGCACATCAGAAACAAATACCAAACAAGTTTTCCGGAAAGTAAGTGTGATCTTAACAGCATCTGACTGCACATGCGAACATTTTCTGAATACAATGACATTCCTATTGCTTTTTTATATAAAGTTTCTTTGGGAAGAGTACCCCATGACAGAATTTACTGTAAAAGCAGAGCAGAAAAAAGTGGCTGTAGAAGGAAAATCTTCTCATTTCAGTGCCATAAATATGGTGGTGGCTGTTTGCATCCAGCTTGAAACCCAAGGGAACTTGCACTCAGCACTTTTCTCATGGCATACATATACAACCAGCGCGAAGAGGGTCTCACGCTGTCCAGTGAGTCTTCAGGCAGCGACAGCTTCTGGGCTGTCATGACAACCACAGGGCTATGGCCACAGGCTCTGGACGCTCACACACACTGCATAGTGGTTGGGTTTGTGACTAATCCTTTGCTATCAGCTGACTGTTGCCCCCTGCCAACGTTTCTTCCAGTTCAGAGATCATGGGAAGTAATTTCCACTGGGCTGTTCTTTTGTATTGCTGACTTAATGGTACTTTTCTGACTAATGGTACCAGATTATTCCAGGAAATAATGTATCAAAGGACCATTTTATCAATGGTCTAAAAACCAGTATATCCTCTTTTGTCTCCTTCAGTTCAGCAGTGACCCCTAAACCATTTCTTTCCTAGGTTCAGGGTTATTCTTGATTACTGCAGCAGTAGGCTACAGCCTGTGACAGGGAACACGAACAGCAATATCCTGAGCGTGTCAGCATCTCGGAGCAGTGTGACTGCAATACAAATGATTGTTGGACTCATGCTGTGACTATTCAGGGGAAGAGACTCTCCATCTCCACCACAGTACGTTCACAGCTCTTATCAGCGGAGTTTTTCCAGAGGGTGAACAACCTGGGTAATCTCTGCTGTTTGAATCATTAGTCTTTGTCAAGTATTTCTTGCTGTGATAAGCTTTCAGTTTAATTTGTGGATAGGATCACTTATATTCAGAGCAGTGGTAGCAGAGCTGTAACCAAACAGGATAAATGCTGGTCTGTACTGGCCACGGCATTACTGCGGTTTCATGATACTGCAGCTCCCCAAATAAGAGAGGGGGATTAAGAGCACCATAGTCCTCCTCTGGCACACTGGGCATGTGTTCAAGGAAAGACGTGCAGCCCCTGCTTCCCCGGTCTGCATCTCAGCATTGCCAAGATCAGCACTGAAGCACACCAAGGCCACCAGCAGTCCAGCCCACCGCTCCTCTGGTGTGAGACCCTGTGAGCACCTGCAGTGGTGGGAGCCCCAAACACAGACTCTCAGGGCAGCTCTAAGTCTCCCCCTCCAGGAGCAAGGCTGTTGAAAAGGCAACTGCTGAGACTGATAGGTCCTTCAATTGCCAGCTTCTTTGGAATGTAAGATGTTAATCCATCACTGAAGAAAAGCTTTCTTATTGCAGCCACGTGACTGTTGTGTATTTGAGCTTTCAGGTTATGCAGTTAGAGAGAATAGTGAGGAGACAATCTCTTGGGCCCACGGAGCCAAGGGGCTTCTCCTGACTCTGAAGCTAGTTCATTTATTAGCTGCTGGGGAACAGCAATAACCTCACGTCAGTATTCACCAGCATTTGTCCTCGATGCCCTTCTCCACGAGGTGGGGCTGGCAGCTCTCGGAAGGCTCAGCAGATCCACGAGGGGCTGGCACCTGCCCCGCACTGATGGCAGCTCTGCCAAAGGTACCGCTACTTTAAGCATTGCAACAAGGTGCTTAAATGTAATAGGGTTGCAACTTAAAACACTAGAAACAGGTTTTCCATTAGTTATGATTTCCATGCTGCTTAATTTCCACGGGAAGTGTATGCTTTGGCTCCTGCGCCTGTAGCGATGTCCACCTTTCCCCTTGGGTCACGACACACACATTTCCCTCAGTTGTATGACTTTAGCTAGCAGTCATCTGGTTTTCAGAAGATCAGAACCTGGACATTAGCTTCTGGAGTGGTTTCTCTTATTTCTCTTCACTCCCATTCCTATTAGTTCAACAGTCTCAACAGTCCAAGCACACAGACTTCCAGGTGGAGTGAAAAGCAGCTTGGCTTTCCAAAGGCTCTTCCAGGATAGTGAGATCAACTGGCTCGCTGTGAGGGCCCTCCGCAAGATTACAGTTGTACCTTGAATTGCCCGGAATCCGTTTTCTCTTTGAGACCTGGTACGGCGCCAAAAAATGATTCTGTGAGGAGGAACATCAGAGAGGCGCAGGCAGCGCAGTGGTGGGGGGCTGCCACACAGGGGCACCCCTTTCCCCTGCCCTGGGGATCCAGTCGCAAGCTCCTCAGTGGAGGCAGCCCTGGGGGATGTGCGGGGACCGTGTGCTGTCACAGTGTCCCACTGCCCCCCACAGCCCCCCAGCATGGGGGTCCCAGCCCAGCGGGAGGGTCTCGGGGTGCACCAGAAAGCTGCTGCAGCAGCAGGGCTGAGGAGCATCCCCAGTGTCCCCCCACAGGGACCCCAAGCACCAGCTGCCCAGGGGAATGGCAGAATCCCGTCCCCAGGGCCCCTGGGCAGGGCTCCCCCCTTCCACCACCACCACTGGGACCCGGTGCTGAGAAGGCGCCGGCAACCCTCCGGGACGCCTACCCTGCTCCTGGCACAGAGACATCCTGCACACAGCGGCAGGCGATGCAGTGGGGCCAGCTGCCCCAGACCCCAAGTGTCCAGGTGAGCATCTGAGACCTCACCAACTTATCACAGCTCCCGGGGTACCCCAGCAGCCCCAGCTCACGGGGCCCTGTCCCTCAGCAGCCACCCCACAATGGCGACGGTGGTGGCACACACAGCACCCACTGGCTGCATGGCATAGCCCCTCCAGGGACCCTGTGTCCCGCACCCACGTGGGGAGCAGGGGCACCCCACAGAGCTACTGCCCCAGCCATGGGAACTGCTTCACGATCACCCCTTGCAGTGCCACCTGCCCAATGCCCTTGCAGCACCCTACCTGCAGAGTCCCAGCCCCGGAGCTGGCACTGGCATTCATGACATGGGTTCCCAGCACCCATGCTGTTGGGTCCCAGTCCCGTGAACAGACCTCAGCATCCATGCCATAGGGACCCCAGCACCCATGCCGTGAGCTCCCAGCCCCACGGCCAGACCCCAGCAGCCATGCCCTGGGCACTCCAGCCCTACAGCTGAACCAGAGCAGCCAAACCACTAGGATCCTATCCCCATGGCTGGACCCAATGGCCACAACATCGAGCTGGGACCCCAGTCCCTGCACCCTGCTGAGCCCCTCTCCATAGCTGGACCCCAGCCTCACGGCTAAATCAGAGCACCACACTGAGTCCCTCAAGCCACAGTCAGCTCCTAGCAGCCATGCCCCAGAGATCCAGCCCCATAACCAGACCACAGCACCAATGCCACGAACCTCAGCCCCATAATCAGCTCCTGGCAGCCACGCCATGGGGACCCTGGCACCATGGCTAGACCCAACACTCATGTGCCGCGGGGTCCCAGCCCCGCAGCCGTTCCCCAGCACCAATGCCATGGAGAGCTCAGCCCCATTGTCAGCTCTCAGCAGCCATACCATGGGCACCACGGCTAAAGCCAGCACCTGTGCCTGGGGTCCCAGCCCCAGAGCCAGCCCCCAGCACAATGCTGTGGGGTCTCATCCCGACAGCCAGCCCCCAGCACCAATGCCATGGGGACCCAGCCCCACAGCCAGACACCAGCATCAATGCAGTGGGGATCCCAGACCCACATGCAGACGCCAGTCCCCGCGCTTTGGGGACCCTGCCCCATAACCAAACCCCAACGCTCCGCCCCATAACGGGCCCCCAGCCCCCATGCCGTGTGGACCCCAGCCCCACGAGCAGCCCCTAGCCCCGCACCCCGGCCCCCCTACCGCCGCGGCACTCACCAGGGCATGCACAGCCCACTGACATCTTCACATGCCTGGCCCGGCCGGGGGTCGCTGCGCGCTGCCCGGGCCGCGGGGGTCGCGCATGGGCGGCGCGCCGCGGGCTCCGGCGCGGCGGGCGGCGGGCAGGGTGTGAATGCTTCTTTCTAGATTAGAGGTTTTCTTTCCAGTCATCACAGAGAGATGTTTTATTTACTAAGAATAGACCTGG
>WUAM01000431.1:125994482-126010311 GCA_024336885.1 Actenoides hombroni | reverse complement strand
GACACCCCCCAGATCTTCTTTCTCCCTCCGCTTCTCGCGCGGCACAAATGATCTTGTATTGTCTGGGACCGTGCACATCCCGAGCGTTCACGAGGCATCCGGCATAGTTTATTCTGCTTTGTAAGGCAGTGTAAATTAACAGCACATACTGCGCGTTTTACACGGGCGATTTTTGAAAAAATTGGTCCGAGAGAAACGGTAGTCACTTGTTTTCTTTGCAATAGCTTGTTTCTGAAGGAATTCCTCCAGTTTTTGTTTGTGCCAGCACTGCTGGGGCACATATACTATATACATATATGTCTGCAGTCTTGATTTTCCTACTTGTCCAGATAAAGGCACCTGCCCAAGTTTGCACCTGCCTGAGATTGCACCTGCTGCCTCCTGTCTGAATATCAAGTTTTCTTGTACATAGAAAAAAAAGAGGACAGGTATGGTTCTTCAAGCATTTGACACTGTCTCCCAGAGCATTCTCCTGGGGAAATAGGCTGCTCATGGCTTGGACGGGCGTACACTTCACTGGGTAAAAAAACTGACTGGATGGCCAGGCCGAGAGAATTATGGTGAATGGAGTTAAACCCAGCTGGTGGCTAGTCACGAGTGGTCTTCCACAGGGCTCACTATTTTGGTCAGTTCTGTTTAATATCTTTATCAATAATCTCAGAAAGAGGATCAAGGGCACTCTCAGTAAATTATCATATTACACCAAGTAGGGTGGGAGTGTTGATCTGAATGACAGGGAGGCTCCACAGAGGGATATGGACAGGCTGGGTAGGTGGGCTGAGGCCAGTGGCATGATGTTCACCTGCTGGGTGAACAACCCTCTGCACAACAACCCTCTGCAACGCTACAGGCTTGGAGAAGAGTGACTGGAAAGCTGCCTGGCAGAAAAGGACCTGGAGGTGTTGGTCAGTTGCTGGCTGAATATGAGCCAGCAGTGTGCCCAGGTGACCAAGAAGGTCAACAGCATCCTGGCCTGTATCAGGAATAGTGTGGCCAGCAGGACTAAGGAAGTGATCGTTCCCTTGTACATGACACTGTTGAGGCCACACCTCGAATACCATGCTCAGTTTTGGGCCCTTCACTACAAGAAAGACACTGAGTGTGTCCAAAAAAGGGCGATGAAGTTTCTGAAGAGTCTAGGGAACAAGATTTATGAGGAGCAGCTGAAGGAACTGGGGTTGTTTAGCCTGGAGAAAAGGAGGCTCAGGGGAGACCTTATTGCTCTCAACAACAACCTGAAAGGTTAGAGTGGGGTGGGGGGGTCAATCATTTCTCTCAAGTAACAAGCAGTAGGACAAGAGAAAATGGCTTCAAGTTGTGCCAGGGAGGTTTAGATAGGCTATTTGGAAAAATTTATTCACCAAAAGGGTTATCAAGCCCTGGAACAGGCTGCCCAGGGAAGTGGTTGAGTCACCATCTCTGGAGGTATTTAAAAGTTGTGTAGATGTGGCATTAGGGACAGGGTTTAGTGGTGGACTTGACAGTGCAGGGTTAATGGTTGGACTCTATGATCTTAAAGGCCTTTTCCAAACTAAAAGACTAAAAGAAGCTATGATCTAAACTGAGCTGTGGATATATAGTGTACCTTGTCCTAGAAGCAGCCTATTGCTTGCCTTCAGCCTGTGAGCCACATTTCTTCCTCATCACCCCCAAACTGACTGGTTTGGGCATAGGCTATACAGTCAATGAAGAGAGGTCTTTTTTAAGGCCTCCTGTAGGAGACTCTGTCAGCTGATGTAGGTGTCCCCAGGGTGAATTATTTCTCACGTATTAACGATGAGGTTCATCTACTCTTGTGTTACCCCTTCAGTTAAATCCAGTTAAGATTCTCTGAATTTCTGCTTTGTCCTCTTGGGACATGAGTAAACAAAAGGACTTGAAGCAGGAGAGATAACCTGCCAAAAGAAAAGGTGATCAAGTAGAGAGGGTGAATGTTTGGATTCCCTCTGTGGTCAGTGGAGAGAAATGGGAACTTCACCACAGCAGTTTACTCCACCTTGCAAGTGGAGTGGCGTGAAACAATCCACTTACACAAGGCATGGTAAGAGGGCTAGAAAAATGAACCCTACCTGTTGTACCATTTGTGAGAGATACCCCTTTTTTCTCTCTTCATTAACTGACCTTTCATCTTTCCTTTTTTGTTTTACCTATCATACCATGTCATATCTAATACAGAATCCTGAGACAACTCTCTATTAGCTTTTTGTCATGAAGAAATGTATTAATTTCTAGTATGTTTTCCATTCATTAGCTATATTTTTGATCTGTAAAAATGCTTTGGCTGTCATAGTCTGACTTGTAACTGAGTGGTGTCACCTTGGAAAAATCTCTCTTTTCAATTACAGTTCTTTAACTGTTCCTAAGCAGGGAAAAAAAGAAAAAAAAAAAAAAAAGGTAGAACAGTTTATCCAGACTTTCAAAAGGCTTTAACAAGACCGGCTATATGAGGTTATCAAAAATACTGAATAGTCATGGACCAAGTCTGGCAAACATCACAGGGGCTTTGTTAATATCTGTTGTGAATTTTTTCCTTTGGGAATCCATGTCATTTTTTTTGTCATTTCCAGAGGCTTTTTTAAAAAAATGCACAATAAGGCATTAACCCAGAATGAATTAAAAATTTGCACATGATACCATAGTTTCATGACGGAAAGCTCAAGGTCATCTCCTTGACATCTTTTTCCAGTAAGTAAGATGAAGAAAAAAATCCTTTCCATTTGACCCAAATTATGTCAGAGAGAGGGGAGATGAGTCAATGAATCTACACCTCTTACTATTGCTGACTTCTGCTGTGGGTGGGAATTATGATAGTCTGAACTACTTGGAGCTGTAATGGTGAATTTGGCTGCAATGTGGGCATACCCATAAAGGCATTTCTATTTTGGCTAAGAAAATGAGGATTTTACTGTGTTGCGTCAACTTCCTCTCTCTGACTAAGAACATTTTTCATCAGAAGATGAAATCAGGAGCTCTCTGCTCATACGTGCCATCCCTCATACGTGCTTTACAATTCACAGGATTTTGTCCAAAATCATGGGAGTTCTCTGATTGTGATCATTGCTTCCTCTGTGATGATGTGAAATTACATCCTCCCAACCATGAAATGGTTCAGAAGAAATTCCACTTTCTGCAGTTCTATGGGATTTGTAGTGATTATCCCAAGAAGATATCCTCTGGAAGATAGATAACCTTTTGGAAGACATCCTGGAAGAATCTACAAAGTAAGTTAGTGCCTAGTCTCGTGCTACAGTATGTGGGGGGGCTGTGGATTTGTGTGGTCATGTCTTGAAACACAAACTACTCCAATCACAATAGGACATTCCAGATATGACTGCTTTATGGGTCATGAGGACATCTCTCTGTTGCCAAGTCTGGATGCTTGAAAACTTGTGTCCTGATCTTATGCTTACAGAATCATAGAATTGTTTAGGTTGGAAAAAACCTTTAAGATCATCAAGTCCAACCATTAACCCAGCACTGCCAAGTCCACCTCTAAGCCCTGTCCCTAAACACCACATCTACACATCTTCTAAATACCTCCAGGGAAGGTGACTCAACCACTTCCCTGGGCAGCCTGTTCTAGTGCCTGACAACCCTTTGGGTGAAGAAATTTTACTTAAATATCCAATCTAAACCTCCCTGGCACAACTTGAAGCCATTTCCTCTTGTCCTTTCACTTGTTACTTGGGAGAAGAGACCAACCCTCGCCTCGCTCTAACCTCCTTCCAGGTAGAAAACAGCTTCCTGCCTATTAACTTCACTCCTCTTTCATACATTGGATACAAGACTTTCCAAAGATCTTCTTTGGGTAAGAGAGACTTTTAAAACCCAGATTAATAGTCCCACAATTAACTTTTCTGATAAGTTGCTTCTCAAAGGATGCTTCCCATGGTGGGCTGAGGTCCTAAGAGCCCACCACCCTTGGCCATTTTTTTTCGTATTGTTTTCTGAAAAAAAAGTGGATGGTAAAGAAGGCTAGATTACAATTCTGCTAATTCAGATAATGTCAAGACTGGAGACTGGACTATTAGCCCCTGACTATATCCAGGCGAACAGTTATTTTTACTGCTACATTATCATATTATATTAATGCAATTAATATGCACAAACAATAGATGTTAATCTACACTTTGCTTAGAAAAGGATATATATTTTTTTTTCTGCAATGAGAAACCCAGTTAGTCAAGGTCATTAATCATCTCATTCCTTGGCAATAGCTGATCTTAGGATGTGACCAAACCAGTCTGCATTTACTGGTTAATAGTTAACAGTTTATTTCAAGGACCTGATAAATTCTGAGTCAGATCTCCTGAAAACATTTGAGGGCTCAGAGTTAATGTTTATTTTAGCAGGGTGAAAATATGAACCACTTATTTCTGTAGCCTCTTGTAATTTTATTTCCAGCATGAAACAAATGGGGCACAAGCAGCCACCTGCCTTGTCAGAGAGACCTAATAAAAGAGGTGAACAGAAAAATCTCTCAGAAATAGGAAATCAGATGGGAGGAAGCTACAAAGACGAGAATAATAAGTTATTACTGCTATCAGATAGTTTAAGGTAGTTTAATGCCAAACATCTACCCTCATCTAAGTTTTGATCAAGTTATGCAGTTTTTGCAAAACCTTTTCATTTCTAATATTATAATAATCTCTACTATCTCTACATTTCTTTACGTAAATCCAGTACAGATTACACTACTTCATAAAATCCATACTGCTTAATTTCTTCTTTCCTTTCAACTAGCTGGCTGTATCAATGTAAGTTTTATGATCTTTCCAAATGATAATTGAGAAGCAAGAGAGCTCCAATGGCTTGTTATTCAAAAACTTGAAAAATAAAGCCTTGGACAGTTGTTAGCCTTCACATGGGTATAATTTATACCAGAGAATGCTGTAGCCTGGAATCTGGGAGAGAGCCCCTTTCTATAGTTATCTCCTACCTTGACCACACCTCAAAATCTCAGTGTCCCCCAGAAGGGATAAATAAGCTGTCACTTTCATCCTCTGAAATGTCACAGCTTTTAGATTAATGCTTTAAGACAAGCTGACCCAAATTTCAGTTTATGTCTATATGTAACTTCAGCCATTCGGGAGCTGCTTCATAAAACCATTCCTTTCACAGAACTGATGAGAATTCAAGCAGGAAACAGAGCAAGTGTATAGGAACTCTTTCCTGGTAAATGCTGCAAGTGTCTGAGAATAAACAGTTTCGGGACTTTCTGATTTCCATTAATCTAACCTTTTTTTTAAACATTTGGCCTTGACAAGGCAAGGAGTTCTTCAGTGTAAGCATACATTGAGGAAAAACCAATTGCTTCATAGAATCACAGAATGGTTTGGATTGGAAGAGATCTTAAATATCTAGTTCCAAACCCCTTGCTATGGGCAGGGACACCTTTCACTATACCAAGTTGCTGAAAGCCCCATTCAACCTGGTCTTGAACACTCCCAGATATGAGTCATCCACAACTTCTCTGGTTGACCCGTTCCAGTGTCTCGCCACCCTCACAGTAAAGAATTTCTTCCCAATATCTAATCTAAATATACCCTCTTTCAGTTCAAAGCCACTTCCCCTTCTATCACTACATGCCCTTGTAAAAAGTCCCTCCCAATCTTTCCTATAGACCCCCTTTAATTACTGGAAGGCTGCTGTAAGGTCTCCCTGGAGCCTCCTCTTCTCCAGGATGAACAAATGCAACTCTCTCAGCCTGTCCTCATAAGTAAGGTGTTCCAACCCCTTGCTGTTCATTGTCATGGCCCTCCTCTGGGCCCACTCCAACAGGTCCATGTCTTTCTTACACTGAGGGACCCACAGCAGAACACAGGGTTTTAAACCTCCACCACGAGATTGTAATGACTCGCCTCACTGTTGCTAGCTTCCCACTTGCTTTTCATCCTTTGTAATGGCAATTTGAGGACAGAGGAAATGAGGTAAATGTTTTATATGGAGAACAAACTCCACTTCCATTCTCTGGATTGCCTAAACTCTTCCATTTAAAAAAAGGCCTTGAGTTTCAAGTTGTCACAGTTCTTGTGCCTTCATACAAAGGTTTGTTACAAATCTTTCATCTTTTCTGATCACAAGATGTACTTGAAATGAATATAAGCACATTGTGAACTTGCATGTCTTAGCTATCAAAACACAAGCTTTGACCTGAAAGTCACTGATATGGATGGATATTTTTTCTACCCACTCTGAAGAACACAGTGAGCAAGTGTTCACTGTGATTTCTCCATTTGTACTCTATTTTTTACCTCCTTTTCTTATTGTCAATTTTCCGTATGTCTAGAAATTAGCTAATTTATAATGCTAATCAAAACCTCGTAATAGAATTTAAATTCAAATTTATCCTTCTTCACTGAAGAATTTTAGCATAGACTTCATTTAAGTATTCTTTTAACTGCTAATAGTATTCCTAGTTGCTAAGAAAATACCTCAGCACTCAGCTGGCCAGTAACAGTCTATGTGATTGGGTCCCTACTTGCCATTTCTCTGAGAATACAAATCTTCTTCTACAGTCACCAGTGCCTTCCAACCAGAGTGGATATTCCTATTTATTTTTCTCTTATCCTCTTACATGCTCATTTTCCATGTACATAATCTATAATGAAGCTTTTGGTTTACACTTTGTATCTTCTCTATTGTCTTTTGGAAATCCCCCTTTTGTTTCACCTTTTAATTGTTGAGTTGGTTTTTTTTTTCATTGTTTCATTTGTTTATAGCAAATTAATTTCTCCTTCCTCCTTTTTCTGATTTAGGAATAACAATCTTGCTATGTTATTTTATAGTAGTCTCATCTGAGCTTTAGAAAATTACAAACTTCTTTATTTGAATTAGATAGGAACAAGCTCACTCCAATAATACCTTACATTCCAATATGTTCTAAAAGTGCTCTTTACTCTGCTGTTTGTACTCCTTGAACAGGCCAGCTTTGACACAAGCAGGTGTTTGAAGTCAATTAGATTGCATCATGTTAAAGCTGGAATGAGTTTCACCTAGATCTTCTGTTTAAATTAGGGATTTAGATTAAATATTAACAAGCATTAATAATTTCTGCAATTTCATCTCACCTAAACTTTTCTCAGAAGGATACATATAACTCACATTCTATGAAAAGCAAATAATCTCATAATAGAGAGAAACTTTTTCCTTGAGCATTTTCCATCTTCCATCCTTTATGGTTCTAAGTTTTCAATCTGATTTGAGTGTCTTGTCCCAGGTATGAAGAAAGGTTGGGATACCTTATATTCAAAGCTGTTGGAACTGATCAGTGCTGTGTCAGGCCAAATGCAGAACAGATTTGTTCCCATAAGCAATTCAACTAATGTTTCAGTGAAGTTGGCATAAGTGTAAATCAGCACAGAATGTAGTGCTACATTTCTGCAATGCTCTGAAGATTAAAATGTCATGACAATACTATTACTGATAACTAAATAGCCAACTAAAGGCGATTTGCAATTATGTTTACTTTCCACTTAACATTTCAAATGGAAAAAAGCAAGCAAGAAAATTTTCATATAATATTTTCAGAGCTGAAGCCAGACCAGGGTGTACTAAAGCAATTACTTCAGCAAATTGCTTCTATAAAGGAAATCACCAGCAACAAGTTTAATTTCTAGGTAACTCCCAGGCTCCCAAGAAACACAGCAGCATCTCCCGTCTGGAAGGATGTCAGAACAGTAACATGCATTTTACAGCAACTCAGAAACAAAGTGCCAAAAAATATACTGCTTCATCATTTGCATCATCTTTTCCCATAACAGAACTACAGAGAAGATAAATGTATTATAACAGAAAAAAAAAATGCAGTTTCAGCTGTGAAACTCTGTTTGTCAGAGGTGATTCTAAAGTATTTTTGCTCTTGAATTTAGAGCAGGATTATGCCTATATAATTAGATGGGAGAATATTTTTTTGAGGTGGCTGAAGGTCAAATCTGATAATGCTTATTTATACCTTGGCTATGAATAGTTCCACTGATCTCAATAGTACTTCTGGAGGAGTACTCAAGGTGAGTAATGATGAAAAACTTGGTTATTAAAAGAGAAAGGGCAAAAGCAAAACAGAACAGTTTCATAAGATCAATCAACAGCAAATTTATAAATAGTGAAATTGAAAATACGCTCAAAAGAAAGACATAGCAATGAATTTCCAAAACACTGTGATGTAAAGGGATGTTCTGGGGAATGCTGCACATTATTTTAATCATAAATATGTGGTTAAAGACACAGAAAAAATAGGAAATTCTGAATGCACTATCTTTATGGAAACATATTACAGTATGGCATTGGTAATGATGGTAATGATGTTGTCCTTATGCCGTGCTTGAAACGATGTTAATAAACCTTAGGGTTGGTTTAATAGGCTTTAGTGCCTAGATAGCATGGCTAATACAGTCCAACTACCTACCTATCAACCCGAATCTGAAATACTCCGTGTTTTTAATCTCTTTATACAAGTTAGAAAGCAACTAGGATGTCCTCTTTCACATTCTAGGAGTGAAAGATTTTCTGCTACAGAAGTAACTGTTACTAACACTAGAAGAGGACTTGAAAATTTAATACAGTAGGTTTCTAATTTGAAAACTATGAACTTAAGCAAAAATTTCCAGTATTACCCTCCAAAAATATGCTGGTATCAATTATATTTGCATATTCTAAATTCCACTTTGATTATCCTTTCTTCTCTTAATCTCCAAGTCCCATCTTAACACTGTAAGTAAATCATCGCTGTCTTTATACTCCTATTATGTTTCCTTTCTAAATTAATTACATTAATTAAATTAATTAAAACACATTAATGTTTCCTTTCTAAATAAGTTCTATTAGCCACCAATAGCTGATGCATCGCCCACCCATGAGCCAGACTTAGGCCCATGAATTTAGAAGAAGTTGTGATAAATTCAATTTCACAGGGATCAGTTTAGGCTTTGAAGGTTACAATGCTATCTTTCTGTTTAGGGGATAAAAAGAGGACAGTTGTTCTTTACTGACAAATTCAATCAAATTCTTTTGACCTTTAATGAGCGCCTGGAGGAGAAGTCCCACTTCTTTCTGCATACTGCCAGTGTGGGTGTGGAGGAATTCAAAGAGGAAGGAAAAAAGGGTATGGTAGTGGCTCATCCAGCCAAGAGATGAAATAGAAGTGTAGTAACGTGGCTAGAGGCAGGACAAAGTTTAACACCTGGCTGAATGTGATTTTGCCTTGAGGCAAAGTTGTCTGACACTCTTCAATGGCCTTTTTTTTCTGACCAGGAAAATGTTGACAAGCTTGGCACCACATGAGTTTCTTCATAGGGAATAGCTATGACTCACACCCTAGAGAAATGACTTAAAATTAGGGTATAAAATGCAGAAGATACTTGATATTCATGAATGTCACTAGTGATGAGTGGACTCAACTGGAAACACAGGTCTATTCTGTTTCTGTCGCCTTTTTAATGATTCTTATGACAACAGTATTGAATTTGCAAATAAAAATAAAAGTTCTTCCAACTGTCACAAAACTGCATTGTGAAAATCACTTCACATTTAAAGGTCTTGAGTTGCATTTGTTTTCGCTCCTGTGTCATTATTAGTCACTAGGCTTATACCATCTGACTCTGCCAAACCTGCACTGAGATTCCCATTTGTGGGTTGCTGCAGTCATAGGACTTCTCATAGATACATGGACTTGTTTATCATGAACAAGAATCTTGATGAGTTTATAAGAATGAATGCAATTTCTGTCTTACTACCAGCTAACTCCATCCCTTTCACGATGCTGGAAAGAGTGAAAGCCTAATACGTCTTCTTATAGTCCATAATTCTGTAATTTCTTGTAGGCATATAGACCTCTGTACACATCCATGCACAGTGCCCATCTAGAAGTATGATAGAATAGTAGGATAGCCCTGGTTTCTCATGTGTTGATGGAGTCTGATTAGACCTTAAAATGCTACGGTTAAAAAAAAATAAATCTGTGTGAAACTCACATTTTGTGCACTTACCAGAACTTCTTGAACTGTCATCACTTTGAATCACAATTGCTTACTATCCGACCGAGCCCCCAGTCCTATATTTCCGTGTTATTTCATGAGCATATCCACACTAAGCCCCTTGAAATTCAGAAAAAAAAATATAGCAGAAAGTCTAGAAAAAAATAGAGCACCGATTCCTTCATATGGTAAGACATATCAATCTATCTAGATAGGTACACTGGACGACTCAGATGATTTTGGTGAATGGGAAGTAACGGTAAAGAAAGAGTTGAGCTGGTTGGTGGTGTGGACACAGCAGGGATGTCCCTTCCGAACAGTGCTGGCTGTTCACAAACTCAGATTCCTTGCTGAAGGAAGCTGATTTGAGACCTTGACTCACAGTTGAGCAGCAAAGGCTAAACTAACTTCCTGCAGAAGACCTGGGTGGGGAATTCCTCCTGAGCCCCTATTTTCATCTGAATCTCTAGCATCTGTGGGATCAGGGAAGAGTTTACCACAGATTGTTAGTTGCATCTACAGCTTGTGTTGCCTCACAGTTTCTGTGTAAGACTTTATTTTCAGTTGCTTGTAACATAGGCAAATTCTAATCATTCAAGTCAGGCTTTTATATGATAACAGTATCTCAAGCTGATTAATCTACCCTTCTCATTTTCAGTGCACTGTGATTTGGACACCTATCAGGCAGTAGTAATAAAGCAATATGCTTGTTCAATCCTCGTGAAAGAAAACAGTCCTACAAGTCAGGTGCTCCAAGAGCTGTGAGGTTTGGAGAGGGGGCAAAGCAGGGACACCTGCCAAGGTGAGCAAAGGCCCATGCACCTCACCTGACATGAGCAGGCAGCACCGACCAGCTGAAGCCCCACGGAACAGAAGCTCAGTTGCCCCAACCATGGGCTGCCAGGAAAAAACAGCAGAAAACTACTCGCTATCAATGTTGAACTAGGTTTTCATGAGCTCATCATGCTCAGATGGCTTGAGGAAGGGTCAAGCAGAAGCCAGTGCCAGCACAAGGAAAGGGCTGGGTAAAGAAGGGAGAATGGGGTAGAACTGCAACCCTAGAGAAAAGAGACTAACTCTTGGTTTGAAATGCAGGGCAATTTCCCTTGCTTAGGGCATCTAGGCTGTGGTCTGTCTCATGGGGTGAAGAGGAAGAACCTAGTCTATGTAAGGCTAAATATGTAGACAGAGCAGTGACAACGTGACGAATAGCTCTTTCAGGCTTTGTAGCATGAAAGAGAGTGCCTTAAGACTGAGATGTAGTTAGGGCTGTCTGGAAGATGATGCATGCAAATATTTCTGTTTAATGAGCATACATGTTCATTTGCTCATTTAGAAGAAAGAAGTCATAAAGGAAGGCAATAAGCAGAAACAAAACCAGAAATTGCTGTGCTTCACAAACTGCTACCTGTTCACAGTATTTGCAGTGACCTCATCCCTTGCGAAGAGGTGCAACAAAGAAACCACTGGAGTGTCAGCGTGTTTTGAGGATGAGAAATAAGCTTCCCTTATTGCCTTTCTCTTTTGTTAGTAAGGCCTTGTCTAGGATTCACTAGGTAACTGAGGTACATGTCCCTATTTTATGGATTCATGCATGTTTAAAAAGAAGCATGTTTCTTTTATCAGTTTGTACTTCCTTTATCATTACTGACAGTCCCATTGAGGTCCCCTGTGGTATCTCCAGAAAGCACTCATCTGGTCATGAAGGTTCAACATCCCAGAAGACGGAGACACTGCCAGAGGAAGAAAAAGAGGGACAGATTGAGGCATTGAACACCAAGGTCACAGCAAACCTGTAACACATTGGGGGCAACAGTTAGCATCTGGCATGACATACACCTTCAATCACTTGCTTAATTTGTCTCCAAAAGAAGATAATCTCAGCAAAAATTAACCCTGCTCTGTGCAAATATTTCACCCCATGTGAACTTACAAAAGACTGTTAGCCTGGAGACCAAATGGGGCCTATAGGCAGGACAATGTATATAAATACCTAGGGAAGGCTGGCAAGGAAACAAACAAATAGGCTCTAATTTTCTTCTGCAAAATTATTCAGGTTTTGTACTGTGGGAGACTAGAAAGGTTGAGTTACCCTGACGCCAGTACAGTCATGATTGGCTCAGGTCTTTGGCTGACATTCCCATCCTTGAGGGGGTTTTACTCTAGCACAGAAATTGGTAGGAAACTTTAATGTGTTGTCCACGTTCATAAGCTAGCCCCAGTGTCTGAATTCCAGAGCATCTGGAGACCAATGATGGTGGCCATGTCGTCACGTTGTCAGGAAGGCTAATGAACAACCTCACTGTAATTAAATTATGTCCTCAGATGCTCTAAAATGAAAAACAAATGAACCCCAGGCAGAGTGTGCAGCCTGCGTACATGCACTACCCAGGCAGTAAAGCATTCCATGTTCCTTCCTATCAAGCAAGTTTTGACATTCTTCATGCCTATACTTACTATGGTGGAGACTTCCTGCTACAAACAACTCGGTGATCTGGGAAAACTATCTTGCAACAGGCCTGTGCATCTAAGGAATAGAGTGCAAATTACAGGCTCTTAATGTTTTCTCAAATATTTCCACATATGCTCTATTATTATCTATATTGCATTACAGACTATCATGAGCCATTTGACTGAAACAACAGGAGACTTAAATTTTATGTTGTAGATCGAAGTGCATTCATACAAGGAGACATTGTCAGTATAATAGAATCATAGGATTGTTAAGGTCGGAAAAGACTTCCAAGATCATCAAGTCCAACCTTCTACCCAACACCTCCATGACCACTAGACCATGTCCCAAAGCACCACATCCACCCGTTTTTTGAACACCTCCAGGGGTGGTGACTCTACCACCTCCCTTGGCAGCCTGTTCCAATGCTTAACTACTCTTTCAGTAAATAAATTCTTCCTAATATCTAATCTGAACTTCCCCTGGTGCAACTTGTGTCCATTTCCTCTTATTCTGTCATTAGTTACTAGGGAGAAGAGGCCATCACTCGCCTCCCTATAACCTTCTTTCAGCCTCCTCTTCTTCAGGCTGAACTATCCCAGCTCCCTCAGCCTCTCCTCATAAGACTTGTTCTCCAATGCCCTCACCAGTCTCGTTGCCCTTCTCTGCACACGCTTCAGCACCTCAATGTCTTTCTTATACTGTGGTGCCCAGAACTGAACACAGTACTTGAGGTGTGTTCTCACCAGTGTCAAGTACAGGGACACAATCACTTCATCCTGATGGCCATGCCATTTCTGATACAGGCCAGGATTCTGCTGGCCTTCCTGGCCACCTGGGCACTGCCGGCTCATGTTCAGATGGGTGTCAACCAACACTCCCAAGTCCTTTTCTGCCAGGCAGCTTTCCAGCCACTCTTTCCCAAGCCTGTAGCTTTGCAGGGGGTTGTTAATAAGTGATAATGAAACATATTGGGCTGTGTCTGGTGAACATGTTCTCTTGAGGTCAGTGGAAGCTCAGATGACCGAGGACTTCACAACCTTGAGTATTTAAGGGCTTACCTCAGGAGCCCTTCTACATACCTAGAACCTGTCCACGTCACCATTTCCCTAAATTCTCCCAAGGATCTGAAACAACACACAGTACTCTCCCATCATATTGCATCTGATTATTGGGAGTAGATTACTGTGAAACAGAGATGATCCTTGAAGTAAGTGGTAATGGGAGGTGCATCGTAGTGGGATAATGCACATCCCTGTCTGTATCAGAGTCATTAGCTGTGGTACCAGGTTCAAATACATATTGGGTCTGAAGGAGTTGTAGTCTCATTTAGCTAGGCTGTGGTTACCACACAAAAGTAATACATGGCCATTAGTGAAAGCTGGCTGGTGACACTTTCAGGTGAGTCCCCTGTCTGTCTTGACCTCTGCTAGCTGAAAATACACACTGTCAAAAATGTGGGGATGTGGCCATCTGTTTCAAGCAGTTGTGGAAAACATCTATGAAGGGAGCGGAGTTCTCTTTTTATAGCACATATTCTTTATTAACAAAACCTAAAAACCCAATTGCATTTTCATCCTCTGATTGAAACTATTTTCTGTCCCAGCTTGTCTGCATTGCTGTTAGAAACCGCTGATACCTGTTTTGAACATGAGAAAATGCTACATTTCAGTAGTGCACAAAGGTAACTCAAGTACAGCAGAATCTTGGTAAAATACAGAAGTAATTGTTTAAAGTCCTCTAACTGCTATGAGTTGGTCACAGAAAGCACAGCTGTAAATCACAGAATCATAGAGTTGTTTAGGCTGGAAAAAACCTTTAAGATCATTGAGTCAAACCACTAACCCAGCACGGCTGTACATCAATAATCATACTTAAGCTTTTAGGTATTTCTTTATTATGTGGACACTAAATCAATGCAGAAGGTGCGAGTACATACACTGAGGATCCCTTAACTGGTTCAGATCTTCAGGGTCTAAACTCTTTGATACAAGATTCTTCTTTCCTCTTTCTGAGATGGTGCCTGCCACTTCAAAATGGTGTAACTTACACTGCACGGGGGAATTTGCAAATACTATTCATGCAAAGAGAACGTCTGTTATTTTTGTGCTTTCATAGCAGGCACCCAGAATAAATCTGCTTTGCACTACATCAGAGAAACACTTTGATTCAATGAGTTTCTTTTTCCCAGCTCTGGGATTGAGATGGGAAACCAGGTGGAATACAGGTATCCAAGGCAAAGGCTGCCCACACCACAGCAAAATCCTGCCATATGAGAATGACAGTGAAGCAACACCCCTCACACAGTATTTCACATAGCCCTAAATCATGTCTCATGTAAGAAAATTTTTTTTCTTCCCCCCAAATAACGTAACATATCTTTGGGTATCTCCAGTACTTTAGTATCTGGTGGGTATCTGATTCTGAACTGAAATGATGTACCACCAGGTACAGCTGCAAAACCACAAATCCGGGAAGTAAAAGCAGAATAAGCAAAATTAGCTGAACATGGCTTAAAAATCCCAACCTGCTACACAGCTATTTCTTTTTGGCAGGTATGCAAAAATCAAATCTTCTCATTAATGTGAAAGCTAGACTGGCTAAAGAAATTCGAACAGTTTCGACATGAGACATGCAAGAGTGAGGACACTTGTTGATTTCTTATGAAAAGTGTTGCTATCTCAATGCTTCCCGTGAGGGAGAGGAAATTAATAATTAGTAAATTTCCTTTAAAATGCTGTAACAGTTGTTTCCCCTTCAGTTGGCCTACACATTAGCCCTTTCCTTGCCCCAAATTTATAACATGTGTATGTCCTGTTAAAATATTTTTCCGGATTTGCTTGGCACAAAAAGGATTGATACAAAAATGATAGGCTAGACCTCTGAGTAATTTAAATGACCGCAGTTCTGTCACCTGAACTGGAATTAAGCTGAATTATAGCAGCTGGGCAACAGCATGTGAAAGTAGATCTGCTACTTGGAGAATAATCCCCGATTCCTACAGAAAACCTACTTCTCACCAAGGCAAATGTGCTTGTCTGGCAACTGTCACAACTCCGCGGGAGAACCTTATTTCGGAGCAACTTCGTGCCTCTCCATTTACAGCCCGGGAGGGGAGCGGGCAAAGCAGGCTCTCCTCTTAGGCTCTAGGAGATCTGCAGAGCTGGTGACTTTGCCCTCTCCGGCTGGAAAGACTTCGACAGCCTGGGGCACATCAGCATCCTCCCCAGCGTGGCAGAGTCGCGGCCCCACGTCCCCGCGGGAGGCGGTTTCTCGGCAGCCCGCCAGCAGCCACCGTGCCGCGGGGCAAGGGGGTACCGGGGCAGCCGGGACACACCGCTCGGCTCCTCCGGGGCAGGGCTAAAACGGAGGCCCGGGGTGGGGGAGCCGCAGCGCTCGGGTG
>WUAM01000431.1:125979950-125993800 GCA_024336885.1 Actenoides hombroni | reverse complement strand
GCGGTTTGATCGCTACGCGTGGCTGTTTCTTTCCCCTCAATTTGGCTCGGCCCTAACGGCAGAGCTGGCTCGGGTGACTCGGCGCGGGACAGCTTCGCCCTCCGAGAACCCGAGCGCAGGAGCGGGAAGCCCCGCTCTGCCCGGCGGGGGAAAGCCCGGAGCGGGAACTCTTCCCTGGGCGCCCGGTGCTTAGCGCGTTATGTCGGTACTGCTGCAAAGTCCGTCGCCTAAAACAAATGGCTTGGCAGCAGCACAAAGTGAGAAAAGAAGCACATTTTTGACGGGCCAAAAGCGGCCTTACAACTGCTAATCTCCAGTATTTTTGGACCTGCCTTGCGAAATGTGGTTGTGCAGAGAAGATGCCCGTTTGCATTTGCCCCGAGTAGATGGCTGCTGACCGCAGATTCGGGCAGGAGTTCGAGAGGATACAACTTCTATTCGGCACTTCTCACTGTGTGCTTTCAGATGTCCGATTGATATCAGCTGCTGTCAGACTCGGACTTTCAAATGCACGTAGCTCACAAACCATTCCGATGTGGCTCACTCTTTCACTGCGGTGACAGGAGCCTGCACGTAAGGATTTCATCCGCAGAGAGCATGGATTGCAGGCAGTTTCTCTCTGGGATAGCAGCAGAGGGTTGCCTGGCCCGCTGTATTGCAAGAGGAAGAGAGTGTTGTGGTTTGGAGTCCTGGCGTGGAGGAGATGTGAGGGTATGGACTGGAGAAGCAGCTTGTGGTCTTGGTCATATGAGTATCTTGCTCTTGGTTATTAGGTCAGGAAGCTCTGCTCTGTCATGACTACCCTGAAAAATGAGGTCTGTGAACATTCGTGCCTGTTAAATTGCTTATGGGAGAAACAGCTCGGTTAATATTATTTTTCTTGTTTTCATGCTTAGATGAATTTTGTCAAAATTTGTTAGGAGCAATGTGAAGAATGCAGATTATGTGTTCTTGTGGAACTTGGGGAGCTCCAGCATCACACAATGTTCCAGTTTCTTCTGAGTGACGTTTGGGAGGGAAGTTCATTTGCTGTGTCACTTCATGTCACAATCTAGTCCAGAATGTCTTTTCCTGCATCACGCATCGAGAAGGAGGAAGAGGGGAATGAAACTGCCAAGAAGTTACGCAGAAACACTTTTTGGAGGGGGCAGGAGATGTTTAAGAGCATTTTCTTCTTGCATTTCTTAGTCTGTTCCTATGACGAAAGCTTACTAACGTCTCTGTTTTAAATACATTTTCTATGTTCTTTGCAGTATTTTTTTTCTTAAATTCTACTTCACTTTTACAATTACTGTGAGAAGTCTCTTGCAGGCAACCGTTGATTGTTTCTAGTAAGCCAAACCCTTGTGGGTGATTAGCGATAGGCTTTATTTCAACAGAAGAATTATCTTGGTGAGATAGTTCTTTGGTAATCTCCCTTATGCCCTTCTCCTTTCTATTTTAAGTGGTACCCTATGAAATAAGTCCCTCTCAGGATTTGTCTTCTGGTTTTAGAGCCCTTTTTTCAGTCATTTGTATTTATTGCAGCTCATACTTACTCAGTGCTGGTTGAGGATTCGGGTTCCAGCTCTGTGGGATCTGGAAAGCTCAAGAGGTGGCCCTCCATGTGCCAGGTGAAACACCCAGGCGAGAAGGAAGTGTTCAGAACTCATTGCCTTCCAAGCATCCCGAGTTCCTTCTGCACCATGGAGCAGGGCCACTGCAGATGCTGCTGCTTGTGTAGCGTGGCAGCAGAAGCTCCTGCTGCTTCCTGAGCCTCTCGGCAGGACTCCCATGGTAGGGTTACTGAGGCTCTGTTTGTAGGGTGCCAGTTGATAAGTGTTGTATTGTACTGAGGGCAGCGTGACACGTCTTCCTCGTCCTTATCTGTTGTTGGAATTAGTGTCAAGCCCACTCTCTCGCTTGCATTTCAGAGGCAGTTATGGACTCTTCTAGCATTTCTCTGTTGACTTGTGCTCATGCAGAACAATGGAAGTTGCTAAGACTGGGCTGGACTCTGTTGGGGCACGTGGGCTCTGGCTTATTAATGGCTCCTGTCAATCTCTTAAGAAATAGCAGCTCCCAGGACACACACATGCTTTCTCCTGTTCTGGTGAAGAAGGAAGAAACCTTGTGGGCACTGTAACTCTGATGTTAAGTCAAAAGCCTGTGCTATATTATTATTATTATTATTTTTAATTTGTGTGGAACTTATGTTTTTGCTGGCCACAACATGTCAGTGGTCTTTGGTCCATGGCTCTTATCTCCATGGTGTCTCTTTCTTATCTCTACTAGGCGGGTACCAAGTAAGCTTGAAATTTTTGTAGTAAGGAAGAGTTTAAAATTCAGCTCTTCTGTCTGTTTATTAACCTGACATTGCTTACTACTGAGTTCTAGTGAAGCAGTGGCAGAGTCATCAAATACAGATATGCTGTTTTCTCTGTGTGTGTACGTACACAGAGAGGAATCCAGAAAGAAAAGATCATCCAGGAGATTAAAAATTCTTTAGCACAGTGATATGACAAAAGTGCAGTTGAATGTTTGTACCCATTTTACCTACCTTCATACTGAACGCCAACTCCAGATGTCTGTCTAAACACCCCGATAGTACTTTACACAGTGTACAGTGTAGAATGATGGAGGGTTTGGCCTAGAAAATGAGGGGATACCTGGCAGTAACTACTACCCTGATACTCTAGTAAAATGTACAACTAGACAAGGTTAACTGCAATGCGTGTTCTTTGATAATTTTCTTTGTTTATGTTATGTAGTATGTGAATGTATGGTTTATTATTTTTGTTGTTGCTTATCAGCATTATTGTGGTGACTGCTATCTCCATAGAAGTCCCCTATATTTTACTTTCAGTTCAGTTTTGTTTTTATGGGATTAGACTTCACCTCTTGGTGAGTGTATCTGCAATAGCAGTGCTGGATCAGAAGTTAAATACACATGGCTAGTAGTACTATATCAGTTTGCTGATCTTCTGAATTATTTAAAATATGTGTCATTTTCCCTCATGACTGTATTGATCTTGCATTTCTTCTCAGTTATTTAGAAAAATTCACATTTTTTCCATGAAGAATTAAATTTGCTTGCCAGAGTGCTTAAAATGTGTCTGTGTTGTTACCACTCGGTAACTCACTTCTACCAAGTCAGGTCTGAAGTGCAAATTAGTTATTCTAGGGAGGACTCCTCTTTTGGCCGTAAATTCACATCCCCCCTTATCTTGGAAAAATCAGCTGCTTAGTGTAATCTAAATCTTTCATATTCTTATCTGCAAGTCTTGTAAAATAGTTGTGTGGAAGTTGCCGGACTTGGTTGTTTTTTATGTAACTGCTCTCTGCAAATAATTCAACATTTCCAGTTTCCCAATCTGATGATTATGAGAGAAGTTATTTGGAAATTGCATTCAACTCAAGGAAACAAATATGCCACAGATGGAAGAATACCTGGGAGAAGTATCATATGCTTGCCATGCTTTTATGTTCCTTTTTTTTCTTCCTAGCCATCTGCTTTTGACTCTTTCTCCATTATCAGAGGCTTGGATAGATGCTCTCGTGTCTGAGCCAGTGTGACTGCTGTTGTATTCTTAGTGCAGAGAATTATTTATTTACTCCTTATGTTCTGATGCTGGAAATTATATTTGTTGTTTGGGTCAGTTAATTTAAAGACATTTTTTAAAAGTGCATAAATTATATGAAAAAGAGACAGACTGTAAATGTTTAGTGTGTTTTAAAGGACTAGGCTGCTGGATAGGGTCCTAGTCTCTAAGCATTCGAGTGTTTGCTTTGAGACCTTCATAGTAGTAGGTCTGAAGTAGTGTTTTTCTGGACCAAGGAAGGTAAGCAACAGCATTAGCCAGGAGAACTTTCACAAGTGAAAGGATTGGAAGTTGGAGACTTAGGATGTCAACGCTATATATATGTATGTGTTTGTGTGTGTGTGTATTTATATATATATGTATATATATCTTCTAGACAGTGCTGACAGCAGCTGTGGAGTAAACCAAAACTTCCTGGTGGGTGTCGGTGACTTGCAGCTCTGAGCTAGCACATAGCCTTTTATCTTGGGCAGTGCAAACACATCCTGAAGTTCTGAGGTCCTGCTCCACCTTTAAGCCTAGAATACTAATGCTTAGTGACTGCAGCTAGCAATGTTGTGGGAGTCTTTTGAGAGTTCAGATGTATTTTCTGATACTTTCATATTTCGAAAGGAAAAACTGGTTTGTATGTTAGATTTCAGTCTCTCTTAAGTTGACATTTGTTCATCTGACAGATAAGTGGTGCCCCCAGCAGCAAGGTTTCTTAATTATTAGTGGTCATGTCCCTTGTGTTGCTTAGTATTAGAGCAGCCAACTGGTAAGTTAATGACAAGTATTTCATAAAGTTCTCTTCATGATCCTGTAATTGTATTTTAAGAAAGAGGCTGGGTTTAGAACTTGCCAACAGATAGTCATGCAGCATTATGATGGAGAAACATAAAGGTCCACTGGGAAAGAAACTTCACTTCTTTTCCTTCCTCTCATCTTGTGCTAGGTGTCTGCTTGCAAGAACTGATTTGACTGCTTGCTTCTGTGAATATTCAGCTATCGGTTGCTATTTTTACACCCTCCACCCCTTTATCTTGTACCTGCAGATTTGTCTTGGTGACTTCTAACTTGTCAGAGCTAGTAGGGACAGAGGGGATAAGTGTAGCCCGGAAAAGGCTTTTGTGTGGCTTGGGTCGCCTTCGGCGTATCTGTGTAACAAATGCTTAAGTCTCTTTCGACTGATTTGCTGATGTCTGATGGATCTGTGCTGATGAGCCATGTGTGAATTGCTCACAGTTTCTGATCTCTGATCACCAGTGTTTCACTGGCAGCAGTGCAGATAACTGCCTGTGCTGAGCTTTCTCGGGCTAGATGTGAGTGCTGAGTTGGTAAGAAGTGTTAGGTTCCTCCCTTGCTTAATTAGGCTTTGGGGCTGTTTTTTGGGGTTTTTTTTTCCTCCCAGATTTATCTGTGTTGATGTACACTTCCTTCTGCACATGTTTTTCTCCTGGGAAGGGGGTGACTCAGTGAAGTTTTCAGGGAAAACCTGGAATAGGATGTGACTTGATCCTTGAAGTATGAGTTCAGCCCAGGTAGGATGATCTTCCTGCTGCCCTGGAGGCAAATGATCCCCAGTGTAGTAAAGAATGTATAAATAGGCTTAGGTAGGGAGGAAGCATGGTCCTCCATCATATTGAAACAGAACAAGGGAAGAGTAGGATTAAGTGGTGTATTTTTCTCACAAGTAAAGACTGGTAGTAGCTAGCTACTCTGTTTGGTATTCTGCTGGGTTTGGCTTTTGGAAGTAGAAGATTACAACAGGAGAGAAGAAGCTCCAGATGAGATGGTTAGGTAAGTTAGTCTAAGCAGAAAGGCAAGTGGGAAAGCCTTTCTGAACTTGATGAAATGGTGACAGAGCAGCAGTTAGGGTTGGGTGTTACTGAGTGTGTGATGAGGTGTCTTTAGTTGAGCAGCTTGCGTGTTGGAGGAGTTTAGGGGATAGCATCTCAAAACCTGTCTTGGGGAGCAGGGATCATTTAGTGAGGAGGGCTGCTAAGTGTGTACTTGTGCTTGAGAAGTGGGAACTTAACAAGATAGGAGATGGCAATTATGGAGAATAAAATGCCTAAAGTTTGTTGCCGGGGAGTCACAGCTCGGGGCCAAGTTGCCACTGAGAGGCTTTGGGGTTGTTTTGCCCTTGGGAAAATGATCCTGCAGAATATCATGGTGGCTTCTGCATATTAGTTGTTTGTAATTGTTGCATGTAAAGCAATGACAGATGAGGACCAGTGCCTCATACACAAATAGTGTGGCCTCCCTGGGATTACTGTGTATGGTTATAGTCCTCACATCTTGAAAAGGAAATTGTTAAGAGCAGAGGTTCAAAGGGACAGTATGGCTCACTGCTGAGAAAAATCTCTTGTGTACATGGGGAAAACAATCGAAGAGAGTTCACTGGCGGCAAGCTCTGTATCTGAAGCCTCTGAAGCAGGAATAAAGGTTTAGCTTTAGACCATGCCTGGAAGCAGGGTTTTGCTGCTTTTTTAAACAGTTCAGCAGATTACTTTTTTCCTGCAATGAGTATTGCCTGAAAGGAGCAGAATAACTGAGGAAGTGGTTAAAAATATGAAGAAATAATGAATTGTCTGGAGAAAGTCCTGGAAGAAGTTCTATTTTTTGTGTCCCACAACTTAAAAATGTGATACACAAGTAAAGTCAAATGTAGCAAACTCGGTGCTGCTGAAAGAAAGTGCTTTTGTATGCAAACAAAGTGAAAAATGTGGAAATACTTTCTCAGAGGGACTCATGAGAAATACACATCGAAAAGAAACAGGAGACGAAAGTAACACGCTTTATTTATTCAGCTATGGCTAACTCACTTTGTTGAAGGAGGAATTTTGTTTCTAGTGTGTAATTCTATTGCCAGCTCTTGTGGAGGCAAGCTAACGGGGAGGGTAGGCCACGGTGTTGACTACTCGATGCAGGCCAAGGTAAATGTTGTGCATGAACCTCTGCGGTAACTTCTGTATTCCAGCCCCCACGTTAAATCCCCACTTTCCATGTGGTATTTAATAATAGTGTGCAAAGTGTCTGCGCTCTTCTAGCCTAACAGCGAAACCGCTTGACGGCTCAGTGAGACACCCTCTAAATAGTACTGGTGACCTGAGCTCTGTGCCTGGCTAAAGCTGCCCAGTGTCTTTGCTTTCTAATTTTAGCCCAGACTGAGGCCTGAGTTTTAGAGTCATATTGTAAAATATGACCACAACGGTCCATAATATTGACAAGCACATCTGAGTGGGTGATGGAAAGGAGAACAAGAATGTGTGTTTGTCTAGTCTCTGGTGCGTGGCCTGTGTTCTTGTTTTTCTGTGAAAATTTTTCTTCTTGGCTTTGGCTGATACAGTTGAGTTTGTACAAGTCCTGGAACTGATTGAAGACATTTATCTTGCACCCAAGTTTTAAAGCCCCAGATCCTAGGTTGGAGCAATACGGAGAATCTTCATAATAAAGAGTTTGTGCCTTTGGCATTGAATCCTTTTGTCCCTACTTACTGAAGGAAGAGGTGTATTTTCCAGATATCTCTGTCAAAATTGACTTGACAGCTGAAAGGTTACTTTGAGTGTTGACTGTCTGCTTTGTGACAATACTGAAAATGTCTGAGAGGGGGAGGCATGATTAAGATAAATGGTTAAGTCAAACAATATAAACACAATGGCAAAGCTTCTGACAAAAGTTGCAGACATATGAAAATTCATCTTCTGGGTGGACTGGGAGAAGGTGGGAGAAATTGGGCTTCCCTTCTGAGATTTTCTACAAGAACTGGTGTTTACACTTCAGTAAAACTGGTGTCCTAGTAGTGTACATGCAAAGGTGTAAATAAGTGTTCTGTGCAGGAAAACAAGTTCTTAATGCCCTGTTGCACTCTTCAGTTTGACTTCAGTATTTGTGAAATGTGTACCTGAGCTGTGTAAGAAGTGTCCACTCTTTCAGCAGTTTGTGCGTGAGGGGGAAACCACGGGGTCAGGATATGGGATGCTTTCCCCCCCCAGTAGTTCTCTCTCAAGCTGAGTAAGTAGTGTTGCGCAGAACAGCAGAAAGCCTCATTAGCTGTAAAGTGGAGATTAATGTGTACAGAGTAACTCATGGTGACTCAATTATGGTTATTTCTGGGGTACCAGGCACATTGAGTAATGAAAAACAAATACCTACTTCATATTAGTGTTGTATGTTTAGGTGCCTGAATTTAGACTGACTGGGATTTTGATGGTTTTTTTCTGTTGACTATGCAATGAACCTCTACTCTTTCCTTCAGAAGGAAGGTGACAGTGGGTGCTTGAAATGCAGGTATGGGGCAGGTAGGTGGCTGTTAGCTGTATGGCTTTACAACTACTACTTTGAGCTCTCATGGTGAATACTCTTTTTTGTTTCATCTCACATGGACGTGCATACTGTGGTGCACAAATAAAGCCAACAAGACTCGCAGCCTGCTTCACAGTGCCTTGCCTGAGCTGCTCCTGATACTTAGGCTAGGTTAAGAATCTTTACTGCACAATGCAATCATATCTTATATGTTTGCTTCGCTACAATTGCTATCTCACGGTAGCCATGTGAGCTTCCAAGTGATTTCTCCTGTGGCAGCATTTCACTGCCTGAACTGAAGGTACACTTAGTAATTCCTCCTCTGAGTCACATTGTACTATTGCAAAATATCCAAACAAGTAACCTTTGTTTGAGTCTCTGTCAAGAAGGACACTGAGTCTGTGGTGGATGCAGTTGGAGCCATTAAAAATTATGGAACAGAAAGAATCATTTTCTCTCCCGCGTCTGAATGATTTGCTTTCTTCCAGCTGAACAGTGGGTAGAACATGCTGAGATTTGATCAAAAGGCATCAAACTTGTGATTAATTCCTTTTTCTACACCTGTCATATTAACTATAACTTAATATGCAGTACCTGAAGGTATGCCTAGGAAAGGAGATTTGAACTTGGTGATTAAACTTAGCTTATGCAAGTGGTACTGCTGAGAGCAGAAGCGGTCAAAGGAAATGTGTTGCTTTGTGCTCTTAATTTGAATGAATTTTCTATATAAGTAGTTTGCCATCCTTTACCACAGGAGATCCGGGTTAACACCTTTTAGGACAACCAACTCAATAAACATACAAGATTTCCAAATCCTTTTAACCTACCTGGGCATGGAAAAAGCCAGATCTAGAAGAGAACTTAACATTGTTTTTAAAGAGAGATAGAAAATCAGATGTGGTTCTGAATTTTGTGACGTATCTGTCCCATCTGTTAGGAAGCAGACTAGAATTGAAACTGGCTTTACATGGGCCACAAAGGAGCCATTCGTGGAAGAACTTGTGCTGAAAGTCTAAAGACCTGTGTGAGCATGAATTTATTAGTGTTTTATAGATAAAGCAAAAAAAGGAAAATGTGTATTTGAGCTTTTGCCTTTTCACCAATTCCATTGGAGCAAAAATACATTTCAGTCTATGTTGTAACATGGTGGAAACTTCATGTACAGGACTCCAGCAGGAAAGAAACTCAAGACTTTCAATACTCAAAACAGGCTCATGTCCTAATTATGAGTTAGAGCTTCTGTGCTTTCTGTTCTGCCCTTTCACAAATCCTGGTTTTGTGTTTGCTTTTTTCTGTCATGAAAATTAACTCATCATGTCCTCAGCTATAGAGAACACCTCCTTTTTCCCCATCCTTTTCTCCCCCCCTCCCCAGGTTTACAGGTTAATGACTTGAAGAGTGGAATAACTTTTTTCGATAATGATGAAGTGTCCAAGTAGATTGTTTTCCCTGTTCACTCAGCCTCTCTGGTTGATCCACTGACATTTTTCTTTAATCTGTTATGTGATTTAATATTCCTAACCACTGTTTTTGTACTTCTGGAAATTCCTACAAAGTATGGAGAAAAGATGATGTCCAGCCATCCAACTGCTCTTACATACTTAGCTTATAAATAATGGTCTCTCGTACAGCTAAAATGGCAGGTCATTTTTGTTTTAAATTCTGAAGCTGATGACTACTTAGGAATTTTTAGTCATTTGTAATATTTGACCATAGATAATTAAATACTTTAAATTTAATTTTTCTCTTACTTGTATTGTTGTCTGTAAAATGAAGGATGGCTTGCTTAGACCTTCGGGAAAATGTCCTTCCTCTAAGAATATGTTAGCTAGAAACCCCAACGAAGCAGTCTGAGAGGTGGGGCAAGAGAATAAAGAATGTTTCATAAAGAATTCTTCAAAAAGAATGTGAAGCAAAAGTTAGGTAGGTTGAAATAGCCCTTAAACCAAAAGAAATGTCTAAATGCTGGTCATTGACTAGGTAGTAATTTCTCTATGTGGAGTCAACAAACTTTGATTTCTGCTTAAGCTCATGTTTCCAATCCACTCAAGAACAGCAGTATAAGCACATACATGGGTGGTGATGTGCCCTGGTTGCAGTGACCTTCAGTTGAGCTCCTGCTCCCTGTTTCCCTTTCCCCAAGGAGTCTGGGCTGACCGACTTCCCTTTCTGGTTGTGCAGGTTACTTTCGGTGATGGACTGAAGCTTCGTGTAGTTTGGTGCCTTATGTTGTGAAAGTCCTCAGAAGTTCAGTTTCTGTTCCTCATAGTGGGGTCTGTGCTCTGGATGTAGAAATCTGTTGTTGCTCTCTTCTTAATTGTTGAAGTTAGAAATAAGGCTTTTGGTTATGTTTTAGAGGGTTTTTAAAAATGATTATTATTTATTTGTTTTCATTCTCCAGCTGTTGTTTGCTTTCAAAAAAACCCCAAGATTTTGGTTCATTCAGAAAAGGGAGAAATGACCAGAATCTGTAAGGGTTTATAGTTAAAAACTGAACAAAAGAAAAAGACCTATAGAGTTGAGTCATCAACTTCCAAGCTTCATCATAGGGATCGTAAAATCTTGTTCGCTGCTGCAAGTGAGACTTGGGTGTTTAAAAACCAAAAAATTCCACCAGTATAATAAGAGTGATTGATTGATAGGTTTGGTTTTTTTTTCTTATAGAGGCTGTTGCTTATTTAAAAAGTCAATAGCTGATTTTATGAAACTGAAAATGTCTCGAACCGCTTGGATTCTCCAACCCCCACCAGTATGATTACTTCTTGTTTTTATGATGAGGAACAAAACACTATCTCTTCTGTCTTTAGGACCCAAGCTTGCCCTCTCACAGCAGATAGTTATGTATCACATTTGTATTGTTTCTTCTATCTCCTTTCCTGTATGTCCTTTCTACATTGTCCTGCTAAGTATCTTTTTTTTTTTTTTTTTTTTACTTCAAGCCCTGGAAGTCCAGTGGAAGTGGAATAGTTGGTGTCTATCCTCTTTTTGAGTGGTGGAGAACTTTGTGACATAGAGATGCTGCCTCATCGCCTTAATTATGAAAGAAAAGCATGTAGTGCATGCAGATCTTTAGGCAGGTCCTTTTGGTAGTTTCCCCTCATGGTGTGGGTTGAATGGGTAGATGCTGTACAGTGATAACGTTACTCTTTGCCACTTACTCTGTACAGAAGGTTCAGAACTGAGTTGTTTATGGCTCTTAGTGGTACTCATTGCGCCAGGCTGGTGAATGTTAGTGAGATGAGATCAATTTTTACCAGGCCTGTTTTGTGGTTTTCATTTCTTTAATCCTCAGATTAGTGCCTCTAAACAGTGAGTACTAAATAGGCTTTTAAGAGTGAAGTAAAAGAAAACAAAGGGGAATTAAAAGGAAAAAGTAGTACTGGAAATGTAAAAGCCAAGCGTTCATCGTAGCCAGAGCAAGTTCTGAAAACACAAGCCACGTGTCCTGTGATGGAATTATCTGAGTGAGATGAACAAGTTTTAAGTACATTCCTGTCAAACCCTGGCAGCAGCTGTATGTCTGTCACAGTCTCCCACTTCTGGTACCTGCCGAAGGCTTCCCACCGGATTGCCACGACATCCTTCTGCTTTTGATAAATAGCAACTATCCAGAACCATCCAGTGAAGAATAGCAACTGGTGGTGGTTGGTAAGGAGTAGAAGTGGTTACATTTTCTTGTGGATAAATTATGCACTAATGAATTGCGTGCATTGCGTGGATTGAGAACCTGCCTATAAATAAACTGATGCTGAAACAAATCATAAAAACATCTGTCTATTGAGTGGGCCTAGGTTTATGTCACATGTTACTAACGTGACTTTCTCTTCCAAAAATAGGAGAACTTTCATTTGGTTTGCAAGATCCTTTACTTCTACCCATTTAGCAAGGTTTAAATATTTTTCTAATTGCTAATGAAGTCTGGTTTAAAGTTAAACTCTGTTACAAATTGGGAGCTAGCATATAGTTATCTACTACATCCGAGTTCCATTTCTCCGGAAGATAGTTTAAGCTTAAATAAGAGGCACTTATCAAGTATCTGCTGGGGCAGGCCATCTGTGGGTGCTTGCCATTGATCTGATAACTGTAGCTTCCTAAGGCGTTTCAGACAACTGTTATTCATTATGTCTGCAAGAATTGTTTCTCATTTTTGAAACACGTGAGACAGAAGGTTACTTCTGACAAGACAACCTTCCAGCTCTCACCTTGTTCTTGCAGTAACTTGATTTGTACAAGCTAGGTCATTTGGAAGTATTTCTAGTCCTCTTCTTCCTGTCATCTACTCCTAATCAGCCTGGAAAGGTACTAGTAGGATAAAAGATGTATGGAAATCATTCTTGAGGTACTGTCTACATATGGGCATAGTAATTAATTTTATCTTCTGAAGGAACCATGGCCAATATACTTGGGTCCCTCTATATATATTGTAGGGCCCCAGTACCTGTACTGAACAAAGTCACGCTGCTGATTTGGAAGAAGAAGATGGTCTCTGGCTGTGGGGAAGGCTGGTAAGGTGCATTCCCACAGATATGTGACCAGTTTGTCCTCAAAGTATTCCAGGATAATTTCTGAAGGCTAGAAATCTGTTGCTTCTGACACCCTGGAGATCCCTGGAAATGTCTGAAGACTGAGCTTTTTACAGTGTCTTAACAGCCTCTGGCTGGTGTCCTGGGATGGCTCTGAAGGGCAGCACGGTGCGAGGGGCAGCACTGAGCTCTCAGCCTGTTGCTGCTGCTAATGCTTCCGAAGTATTGATGGCAGGATGGAAATCAGTGTCATTGAAGTGGGTCTGACGGAAAATAGGTACTGCCATAGCTTATGATCTTCTAAGTGAAGCCTTCTTGTGGGTCTATGAAAGAGAAGGTAAACTTACTGTGTTATCATATGACTCTCCTTGGGCTGATGGTTTGGTTTCCTATACTTGGGAAGAAGGCATTTGAAGACTGACAGACAGGAGGGAGAAATACATTTGAAGTGTTTGAGGCTAAAGTGATAATATGGAAAATTAATAATGTTTCTAAAAGATTAGACCATTGAATTTTAATATTTTTTTGTTGGATACAAAACAGCCCAAAGAGGATTTGCTCTCAGTAACAATGAACTGTTTTTCTTCTCTAAAATGTCATTGTCCTTAATTTAGGTGTTTATTAAGTTCATGGTATTTCCTCGATCAAAAAATGTTATGTTGTATTGTACTGATTGACGTGGTATGTATGTAGTTACCCTTCTGAAAAAAAAATCCTATGGGTAATTTTGATTTTAAAAAAAAGAATTTGTAAAGAGCTATCTAAAGCAAAAGAGAAGTGTCTAATGAGCAATAGAAAACATCCAGTATGTCTGGAGTGACCTCCTGGCCCCTTAGTGCCAGTTGAACTGTGCTAAAATACACCTGGCTGTGCATTCCTGCCTGAGCTGAGGGCCAGCTTCTCAGTTTGAAGAGCAAACTTGGGGAGGGAGTTTGGGCTTTGAAGATCTCCTTTCTGAGTAACTCTGAAGATAAGGACCAGCTAACAGCTTTGGCTTTTCTTGGTAGAGAAGTGGGCTCATCTGTGCTGCCCATTCCTCTGTGGAAAGGGAAAAGTATCGGTTTTCAGGTATTAGACAGAAAAAACAGCTGCTTTTGAAACTCATCCTGTGGAAAATGAATTGCTTTTTTGCGGGAGGGACTTTCTTTTGAGTGCTTTACAACCAGAAGGTTTGTGGCACAACCCAGAAGCGAGTGTCTGATGCAGGTGAGGTTGTTTTACAGCCCCATCCTCTGACTGGCCTCTTTGTTACCCGCTGCTGAGCAATGCTTGACCGTCAAGCTCTGCTGATGCAGTTAAGTGTTGAGTGCTGTTGCTTCCTGCAGAACTCTTCCAAAGTAAATCCGAAGGGTTGGTTTTTTTGGTTTGCCCCCCCCCCACCCCCACCCCCCCCCCCCAACTTCATCGCTCTATCATTCCTGCTTCTGTTACCAATCCCACTGCATCACCAACTACCATG
>WUAM01000431.1:125951358-125975163 GCA_024336885.1 Actenoides hombroni | reverse complement strand
AAATTGTGTTATTCCAAATGCTTCAGGGTTGCTGATGGTAGTTTAGTAGACTTATTAAAAAAAAAAAAAAAAAAGAAAAAAGAAAAAAATCTCTTTAATATTTTTTTTTATACAGAAAGGTGCAACTTAATCTGTCAGGATAAAAACCGTACTGTGGTGCCGTAGCCATACACTTGGGATTATAGTGCTGAGCCTCTAAAACTAGCTGGATTTTCTCAAGTAATTTATCTGTCTGTTCAGACAAAATCAGACCTATTAGATTGAAAAGTTTCATATTTAATAGAATTCTATTCTGTAATCTGCCGTGGATTGGTTAAGATTTCAGTATGTGAATTCAGTGGGGACTGGATTAATGTGACATAATGCCAGTTCCAGATCAGGAATGTTAGCATTCCTCCTGCGTAAGAGCACGCTGAACTCTTGAGATCTGCTTTTTATTCAAAAGTCATGAAATTACATGTATTAGAAAGCATCTTCTGCTTCACTGTTCCTGTTTGTAAGGCTTTCCTGTCTGGCAGACAGTTCAAATACATCTTTGGTTTGTTTGAATTTTGGACTTGCCTCCATTCGAATATTGTGATCTCTGACTGAAGTTGTGTTAATTTCTTCCATTTATTGCAAAAGTGGTTTTGAAAAACCCCCTTTTTCTAAGACAGATCTAAGGCGATTTAAGTAATTCATGGGTACTGATTATGCCCTGGATAATTTACTGTCTTTCTAGCCATGGATTTTTGTGTCCAAGTGAAACATTAGTTAGTGGGTGTGTGATATTTCTAGTACAATAATTAAAGCTGACTGAAGGACAGGGCTCAGTTTGATCGTGATTTCTTGTGTTGCCTAAGTGAGAACTGAATGATTGTTCCTGTTCACATGGCTTTCTTGCTCCCACTGAACTGCAGTTTTGCAGAACGAGCTTTGCAAGCCCAAACTGATTCACATTTGTAGGGTGGGGATGTTTGCATGGTCTTGGGAATTTCAGACTCCTTCAGAACCCAAAGTACCTTTTTTCATTAAATCAAAAATGCATAGATTTAAGGGAAGGGGTGGTCTCTTCTGCCATTTTAAATCCCATTTTATTATGAGATATAGATACTTGACTTAGCAGTTAAGTTGAATTTAGAAATGGCATAAGCTTGTCCCAGTCACAGTACATTGAACCTGCTTTCTTGACAGGCTCTCTTTGATGGTTTTTCTTTGGAGACCTGTATTAAAGAACATTTTTATTTTTTTTTGTTCCTTTAACCCATGTGGCTGTTATTTTCTTCTTCCATATGTAACTCTTTCTACTTAAAACATGAAAGTGAAACCCTTTGGGTATTAAGATCAGTACTTTACTTAACTATGTTTATATTATGTTTTGCTTTGGCCAAGAAATCCATATCTAATTTTAATAATTTAAATAGAAGCCTCTGAAATGGGGCACAGTTCATGCCTTGAATGTTGATACATATCTAAATAATGAGTATAAACAACATAAATGTCATCTTGATTTTTAGTAGTGCTAGAGGTCTGTTGCATTCTGAAACTTCAGCATACACAAGAGTATTCTAGGATGTAGCATTATGAATGTATTATACTAAGGGAAGATGGAGCTTAAATTAATTTTCTAGTTGCTCAACTTTTAATTATTTTGGTGGTTGACTTTTCTGGGGGGTTTGTGGTGTGGTGTTTTGGTTGATTGATTTATTTGTTTGTTCTCCCTTCCCAGAGACTTTTATTCCATAGGCAATTTTGTCTTGGAGGAAAACCAAATGTTGGCATTTTTCTAATGGATTGGGAAATCAGGTGTTCAGACAGCTCCTGCATATGTACAAATTGAGCTCTCCAGTGCTTTCTGACTCATTTGTTTCCACTAATTCCTACCTATGTCCTGCATGTTAATCATTTGGAATGGAGAGCTTTATTTGTATCCTCAAGTAACCACAGGCATAGTCTGGTTCTTCATAAAGCTCCTGACTTCAGTGGAAATGTGATAAAGCCACCTAGAAGGAATAAATATCAATCTTGACCAAGGTAGTGAAGAACTCTGACTTAATCAGTGTTAAAACTACTGCCTGACTTGCATACGGGCAGGGGAATTTCTCTGAAGTCTTCAGGGGCATTTATCGTTCGTGCTTTGAGAGTCAGTATGGATCTCGGTATACGTGCAAAAACAGAAATCTCATTGCCTAGCAAAATTGTTTCCCTTTATGCCCTTTAAAGGGTCACAACTTTACTGCTTTGTCTGCAAACAGAAGGAAATGCTGTGCTCTAAAAAGGACCTTCTTTGTCTGCTCTTGTGATCACGCGGATGTTCCCGCTGAGGTAACTCAAGAGCATCAGGGTCACCCTTTGAACCTTCATCCACTGCAGCTGAATCCTCAACTCTCATTTCTTTCTAATACTGATTTTTATGCCGTGTCAAGGGTGTTGTACTTTCTCTTTTTGTTCCTGTTCTGACTGTTTCCTTGGGGCATAGTTCCAGTCTTTCTTCATGTACACTCAAGTTCAGACTCTCATACGGGAGAAGGAGAATTTGAACGGCAGAACCGAGCTGATAACCTTGTGTTTGTGTTAATTCCTCTCTACTGTTCAGATTACAGTCCTCTTTAAATTACAGTGAAAATCCTTGGAAGTTGCTTGGTTTACGAACTGAGAATTTTCTGGATATTTTTTCACTTTTGTTAATTTTTAATGCAATGTTAGTGTGCTTCTATTGCTCACCTTCAGATACTTTTCCACACTACATATTTACTTAAGGAACTGAGAATTTAGAACAGGCTCGGACTGTGATAGCAGAGTAATGACAGTACTACTTTCAGTATTTCCTGGAAGACTTTTTTAGTGCTCTAGTATTTGTGATGTTTTATTCCCTCAATAGTTAAAGTAACAGTCTGTTTTGCATTCTGGTACGTACTCAACACTGAGACTTGTTCTTCAGGTAGAGGATTTCTTGAAAGAGCGTATGTGTGGGAAGTTATGCTACTTAAGAAGTTGTGGTGAAAGCCTTTGAAGAGGTGGTAGGTAAGGAGCATTCAAATCTGGCTGGAGGAAATCTTGTGCTATTGAACATCAACAGCAACTTCACAGGCTACTTTGGATACCACCCCTGGGGACAGTGGACAGGAGGAGATCTCCAAGGAGGAGACTGGGGTAGTGGCAAGCACTGCTGTGGTCACTGGATCCCACAGCTGGGAAGGAAAGGGGATGCTTGGTCAGGCTGTGGTCTCATCCAGAGAAAGTGTTCACATGGGCAGCCACCTTCCAGCTGAGAGGTCAGGGTGCTGTAGCAGGCTGGCTAGACCACAGCCTAGGCCTGGAGTTCAAGCCTTTGCACACTTTAACCTTGCTTATTTATCAGGCTAGCCTCTTGCAAGGTCTACTTTTTCCTTCTTTCTCTCTTGGGTTTCTTACAAACTTTATGGTACTGAGGTCATTTTGACTCAAGATTACTAGATTTTTATGACAACCATCGTAAGACTGTGAAAATGCTCATTGGCTGCACTGCTCCCAAGTGGTCTCCTCACTGCATCTCCCAGCACATTTCCAAGTACATTTCATGTACTTGCTGTAAGAGCCTCTGAAAAGCTAATGGTGTCGCAGGCAGCGGTGTGACCGTAGGGTTGTCAAGCTGCTGTAAATAAGGCAAAATATAAAGATGAAACAAAAAACGGAAATGAATTTTGGTGGCTTGGTGTTGAGAAATTACCCTGATGTTGTGCCCTTGTAGCTGATTTGGTGGTTCTTGTAATTCCTTAAATTGCAAATTTTTTTAGAGCTCTAGCATTCTTCCCTGTTACCTTTATTTTTTTTAAAGGCTGAAGTTGTTTAATTCTTGGATTCAGGGTTCACTGTTTAGTTTAGCTAATTGTGTAAAGAGCTACATGGTGGGGTGAGACCAGGTGGGTCCAGAGGAAGAAATAACAGGCCATAAGAAAGGGGTGGCTGTTCTCAAGCAGTAATTTTTTGACTGGAATGTTTGATATTATTTTCTCTGATGCCTTGGGCACAGATAAGATACTATTTTAAATACTTTGTAGTCTTGATTTTTTTCCCCTCCACATCTAGGGTCGTTCCAGCCCTTAAGTGCCAGAAGCGGTTTGTACAAGAAAACTGGATTACAAAAATAAATTGTGCCTTTTTTTCTGCATGTATATTGTGCTGTGTGGGTGAGCGAGAGAGACTATCCATAATTCTTCTGACATTATTAATCCCTTAGGTAAATTTTTCTTACTGTTTCTTTCCCCTTTGCAACAGTACACTAGTTGTAGAAGGAGCCGGTTTGAAGTTAGAGTGTAAAAGTGTCACGGTTTATATTATGCTGTGCAAGATTAGATTAGCACACAAATTCCATAAAACAAGCAATAGTATTGTTCTAGTACTCGTTTGCTACAGCAAATGATTCTGGGGGCTGGATTTTATGGCTCAGGCATCCAAAGTGGGAGAGCGGGGGAGGATGTATGTTCCATTGTGGTTTCCAGACCGCAGTATAATCAGGGTCCGGATGAAAACAAAGTAGGTCACGGCACAAACTTCTGCTGAAAAATTGGAGACTTAAAGACAGCTGTAGTGGGACTGAAAGCACAACTTTGAACATAAGATTGGAGGAAAAAGTGTAAGAGTACTGACCTCCCTCCCTTATTCATCCCAGTCCTCCTTGCCCTCACCCAGCATACCCAAACAAAGGCATATCTATTATTCCCCCCCCGTTTTTTCATACCTAACTGACCACTGGTTAAAGAATTTCTCTTGGGGGGGGGGGGAACCAATCAGAGGTTACACAGAACTGCACAGAAGCAATTCTCCATAAACTTCACCTAATGCTTTTCTGGACTCCATTCATTGAATTTTTGATCTCTGCAATGTCATGTAACGCTCACCGCCAATAATTTACTGAGCAGGAATATTCACCATTCATGACTTTTTTTTTTTTTGATGTGAAATCCTCATTTTTTGTTTTGTAAGAAAGAGTAAATAGTTGCTCCTGGGTTACTTTCTCAGTATGGGCATGAACTTACAGACATCTACTTCAGACTTGTTTGTTTTTAAAATTGTTCACCGTCCTGAGAGATCTCACAATTTTTTCTCATGGAAAAGTTTTGCATACTTCTGAGCATCCTCACCAGCTTCCTTTTATACCTCTTTATGGTGTACTCTACAGCCTTTCAAATCTATTTCTTTGTCAGTTACCAGACTTTGACTCAGTGTTAAAGGTGCAGTGAGCTTTGGATTTAATCTTCTAGCTTGACTTTTTCCAGTTTTGTTTTACTGATACCGATGGACATGTTGTCTCTCTTCTGAGCACTGTGGAGTCCTAAAGTTTGCCAAAGGACTTGCTACAGTGACACAAAGATCTATTTTAAGTTCTATTCCCAACTGGAGGTGGGCTCTTAAGTTATTTTCACAGTGCACATCTTCATGTGCAGATGTGTTTTCTCAATATATGCTGCTCTGTATTTTTCAGCATGAGTTTCTTCTGCTTTCCCTGTTTCAGTCACTTACAAGGATTTCATGATGCTGTATCTTGTAGTGGGCTGTAGCCCTGTGCTGAAAATGAATATAACCAGATCACTTCCAGATTTTCTATAAATGGAGGCTTTGTGCAAAGAGACTGAACAAAAAGAGCTGAAAAACAATGATGATTCTTAAATATTCAGAAGAGCATAGTTGGCTTTTTTTTTTCTTTTTTTTTTTTTCTTTTTTCTTTTTCCCCTTTTCCCCTTTCCTTTGTTCATTCACACTTCTGTTCTGTAGTGACCTAAGGCTGACTCTGATGACTAGTTAAAATCTAGTGTTCTGTCTTTTTCTTGATTATGTTTTGGGAGTAAAGTGCATGGACTACAGCAAATTCTATACGTAGCTGGTAGTTGGGGAAAGTTGCAGTTCTCAATAGAAAAGGAAAACACTGTTTGTCTGTCTCCTGCCTCATTTCCCTTAGTCCCTTTGCAGCTACTGAAGAACATTGTTTATTTCCCAGAATTTAAAGAAGAGTCAATTTTATCTTTCAAGAAATGAATTTGAAGGATACCATTAAGGCTTCTCTGGACGTGCTGGTAGATAGTCACTAACTGATGAGAAGGAAGAAATATTTTGTTATTTACTGTGGCTATTGAGTGATGGTCAGGACAAGTTAAAAGATAAATTACTCTGCATATGTAGTTAAGGTTCTCTTACTGTGTGTGTTTAATACTCTTAAAGTGTGAGTACTTGTGTTGGGACAGATGCACAGCAATACAGGCTATATATGGGAGCATTAAAGACAACAAGTCCTTTCCTAAAGCCAATGTACTGGAGAACTGTGGGCATGTAGTTGCTCACAAAATCCTGCAAAACCTAGGAAGAAGTTTATTACTGACTGTAGTTCAGACTTCTGAACTGGATGCACTTGAAAGTGTGTACTGAATTTATAGGATTAGTAAGTTCTAGCAGAATGTGTAAGAGTAAAACTTAGTTTTTGTTTATAAATAGTTAAATGGGTGGAATGGGCCGTCTGTGGATGCAGGCAGGGGAGTTATTGTGATATAAATAAACTAGTATGCAATTTAATAATAAAAAACCCCAACTTTTTTTTTCCTTTCTGCAGCTGTGAATGCTGTCTCACACTTGCTCACTCATCTTTGCAGATTCTCTGCTCTGAAATTAAGCAAGTGCTGAGCTGAGCTGTTCTGTGCAGAAGGAAAAACATGAAAATGCTACAACTTTTTACCTTTGCTGCTCCATCCAAACTTGGGAAATTCGCTTAAAATTCCTTAAACTCTTTTACTCAATTATTGTAGCTTCCAGCACGCTAACTTTTTGTTGTGTTTAAACCTTTGCCAGGACGGGAGCAGTTTCATGGCCTCGGGTCTATGTACTGCAGAGGAGCAGCTGCTGTGATCCTCACGTATGATGTGAACAGCCTCCAGAGCTTGACGGAGCTGGAAGAAAGATTCTTGGCATTGACAGACAGTGCAAGTGCCGACTGCATTTTTGCTATTGTTGGCAATAAAGTTGACCTCACCGATGACTGTGCTTTACCACCGGATGAAAATAGACCCGAGAAGTCGGTTGCCAGCTGTGGCTCGAAGGTGCAAAAACAAGTCCGCGCAGAGGATGCGATTGCGCTCTATAAAAAGATACTGAAATACAAAATGCTAGATGAGAAGGATGTTCCAGCAGCTGAGAAAATGTGCTTTGAGACCAGTGCGAAAACAGGATACAAGGTGGACTACCTCTTTGAAACTGTGTTTGAGATGGTGGTCCCAATAATTCTACGGCAGAAAGCCGAGGGGCCGCCGCAAACTGTAGACATTACGGACTACAAGCCAGCAAAAAGGACAAAATCTGGTTGTTGTGCCTGAACCATTTACGTGACGTAAGAAAAGGGGAGGGATTGTTCGCACCAGCAGACTGAGCAGTAACATTGCATTGCTTGCAGTTCATCAGAAAGGAAAAGTCAAAGAACAGACTTAAAAAATGCTGTATGTGAAAAAAACCCAAATCTTCTGACCATTAAAGGTGCTTTGGAAGCTCTGTGTATGAAAATGGGAATGTGAGTGAAATGATGGAGGAAGACTTGCCGGTGTCCATGGGCTCTGAAGACAAATGGAGTACAGTTGATAGTGACAATCATTTGGACAGTTTTGGAGGAGTCTCATTTTTAATGACTCTGTTCCGTGTTGCATGTAAATGATCTGTTTGTGTACTCTTGACAGCTTTCACATGATTATCATCTTTCCCCTTGTGATTCTAACTTTGGAAGATTGAACAGGCGATACTTTTTTATTCTTTAAAAAAAAAAAAAAGAAAATCCAGGTATAATTTATATTTGTAGCTAATAAATCATTTACAATCTTTTTATGTCAGATATGACTGTAAGATTCAGAAGCCGAACTATTAAAATCACTGTGGGTATGTACGAATTCATTTGGAGACTTTATTTATAATGTCAATTCTTCTTCCATAGTGGGCTTTCAGATGTTAACAGGCAGTGTCACAGCCCTTCCGGCTTTAATTGCGAGTTGCAGGAGGAAGTTTTTTTTCTTTCAGTTTACTCTTGTAATTCTTTTTAATGTGGATAGTAGAGGTGTTTTTTTGGGGAAGGAAGCAGTTTTCTATTTCATCTGCATTTTGTAGAGATCTCTTTACGGTGCCTGTAAGATACCATAGTGTTGAATCCCTGTATTCTGTTTTCCTTCCAAAACCTCCTTAGTTGTGCCCAGGCAAAGCTGCAGCTTTGCTTCTTAGTAGCTCTGTGTGACATTGCCATCTACCTGGAGGGAAGCAAGGACCAGCATTTTCTGATGTGCATCTGGCTAATGTAGGAGGAGGGAGGAGAAACTGCCTTTTGTGAGTAGAAAGGCACGTGAAGGAGAACTACTGAGGAATGAGGTTTCTCGTGACTGCGGTAAAAAGGAGGGGCTAATACACAGTACTGCTCCTAGTTTCCCAATCCTCTCAGGTACAAAGAATGCATGCAGTGACCCAGGAGCTCACACCCAGACACCATAACCAGAGTGAAGAACTGCTAGTTTAAACCCCTCCCCAAACCTCAGCAAAAACCCCAAAGATGCAGCTCACATGTTTCCAGTTCAAGTTGTGTGGGGTCTCCATCTTCCCATGGGAGGCATCTGGCATAATTTTCTAAAACGAAAGGGTTGGTTGTTTTTATGCTTTGTTGTTGCCTTTCTCTGTCACACCCAAATCATAGTTGGTTAGTACATAAGGAGACAATGCCCAAATGAAAAATTAATTACATTATTAAGTATATTTAACTTTTTTTTTTTTCCTCAGAAGTATGTCCTCCTGAGCAACTTGCTGCAAAGTAGTAGCTTTATTTTCTGCTTTCAAGTTTATGCACAGTACATGTGTAGTAGGGAAGAATGTCTCAAGAGAAAAACCTCTGTACATTTAATCATAGAATAGTTTGAGTTGGAAGGGACCTTTAAAGGTCATCTAGTCCAAACCCCTGTAATGAGCAGGGACATCTTCAACTAGATCAGGATTCTCGGAGCCCTGTCCAACCTGACCTTGAATGCTTCCAGGGATGAGGCATCTACCACCTCTCTGGGCAACCTGAGTGTCTTACTACCCTCATTTGTATAAAATTTCTTCCCTATATCCAGTCTAAATCTCCCCTCTTTTAGTTTAAAACCATCACCCCTTATCCTATTGCTCCAGGTCCTATTAATGTTGTCATCTGTTGGATTTGCTAGGAGTTTGCAGTTTAACACCTGCCAATCTGTCAGCTACTTAACTGCATCTGTTTTGTGGTATTTAAAACTGTAACACAATTAAGAACCTTCTAGCTGATAACAAAATTCCAAGGCCAGTATCTGGTTTGCCCGCAGGACTGGGAAGAGACAAACAGGCTACAACCTCAGTCTCATTTGTGACCAGAATGGTCTGGCAGCACATCTGCGAGAGGTCCACCTCTGGCTTTGCTGCGTCTGTTAACAGCTGAACCTGCAGCATGTATTGCTTCTAAGGTCAGGCTTTTGCGAGATGTACACCCAGAAAGTATAGAACAGGAAAAACACTTTGTAACATCTAACACTTCTTAAGGTATAAACACTTGCAGTTCAGTTGTACTTTGTCAATTGGGTGTATGTGAGATCTTAAGGAATTCTTGCCGTCTTTCCAAAAGCTTCAACTTGGGTGTTCTCACTGAAAGAGATGACACAGGAATGAGTCCTGTGTACTGTGCTTTTGCCCTTAGGACTACACTTGTCTGGCACGATCTTTGTGGCTTTTTAGTGTCCCTGGCTGCCGTTCCTTGAGAAATGCCTGGGTCATGATAGGTTGTTGCTCTGAGAGTCTGTGAGAGGTCATGGGGTTGCACGGAAGAATCTGGGAGGCTGCATAATACGTGAGAGCTACTGGTAGGAGGTCAGGAGGAGATCTGGATTGTTCCATGTGCATGCTAGCCCTATTTCTTGATGTTTTTCTGAGATCAGATTGTACCTTCAAGCAGAACTTGAAGGTTTCTTGAGTTTGATGTAGGATTTATTTATATTTTACTAGTAATTTAAACTCTGCTGTAGGTGAACTCCATTTTTACAGCCTAGTATTGATGTTGGCTGCAGTGGTGCCTATGCAAGTCTGCAAGAATCGTCAGCGAGCACAGTTCAACATTCAACATGGAAATTGCACAGAATTATTTTTTTTTGTTTAGTGGTGATGTGAAATTTTTTTTGTTGGATAATTATTTTTTTTTAACAGCATGGAGGAGCAATACAATGTGGCTTGCTTTTGTGCTTATTAAGTGTCCTACTGACATGAATTAATTTCCCTGTTGCTTCTGCAGGTGCATCTTAATATCCCAGCACTGCTAAAGGCATTTATTTTTTTTAATTCTTTTTTCCCTGTCCTGTTCTACATAATTTTACTTGGAACAATTCACAGAATCACAGAATGCTAGAGGTTGGAAGGGACCTCAAAAGATCATCTAGTCCAACCCCCCTGCCAGAGCAGGATCACCTAGATCAGGTCACACAGGAGCACGTCCACGTGGGTTTTAAATGTCTCCAGAGAAGACGACTCCACAACCTCTCTGGTCAGCCTGTTCCAGAGCTCTGTCACCCTCACCATGAAAAAGTTTTTCCTTATGTTCCTGGGGAACCTCTTATGCTCCAGCTTACACCCATTGCCCCTTGTCCTGTCATTGGACATCACTGAGAAGAGCCTGGGTCCATCCACCTGACACTCACCCTTTATGTTTTTATAAACTTTAGTGAGGTCACCTCTCAATCTCCTCCAAGCTAAAGAGACCCAGCTCCCTCAACCTTTCCTCATAAGGGAGATGTTCCACTCCCTTGATCATCTTTGTGGCTCTGTGCTGGACTCTTTCAAGCAGCTCCCTGTCCTCCTTGAACTGGGGAGCCAAGAACTGGACACAATGTTCCAGATGCAGCCTCACCAGGGCAGAGTAGAGGGGAAGGAGAACCTCTCTCCACCTACTAACCACACCTCTTCTGCTACACCCCAGGATGCCATTGGCCTTCTTGGCCCCAAGGGCACATTCAACTTGGCTTATTGACAGGCAGGAGCAGTGAAGCTGCAGTGTAGGGACTGGCAGCACAGGAGCTACACCTGTAGTTGCAGACTTGTTCTAACTCTTGTCTTTATAGCCCCACAACTTAGCAACTGATGTACTTCTAGTATAGCAGGTGTAGCCTGGGCTACTAGTCCAGCTGGGCCAGCACTAGGACCTGCATTAATAGCTGCTGTGCCACGCACCTATTTGATGCCAGCTTTTCTGCATCCCACCGGCTGCAGCAAGTGTTTTCTTCCATTGCTGCAGAGTTGCTTCCCCTGTTAATAACCTCAGTGCACAGCTGGGAGCTGGACTGGTTGTAGCTGTGCTGCTGGAGCCAGGTGGAGCCCCTCCTCAGCAGGACCAACCATGGTGATGCATGAGGTGATGGCTGGTCCAGGCTGTGACCTGGGGGGTTGGGAGGGATGGCAGGGCCCGCAGGTGAGGATCTGTGCCAGGCTGTTTGGGAAGGCCTAATCCTGCTTCCTGCTATTCACGGGTGTTTATGGTACAAGACTGAGGTTGCCGTTGGCTCCTGACAACCCTCCCAAAGCTCTGAGTCTCATGAGGGCCATGAAAGGAGCCTGCACCCCTGGGGTGCCTGTGGGGCAGGAAGAGGCACTGAGCCACTTGCTGTGGCTTAGTTACACCCCTTGTCCATGTTGTCTTGCGAAGCACTACTGCCTCTTCTTACTGCTCTGCTCGTGGGTCACTGGGAACAGCAATGTAGCTTGTTTCCCTTGTCCAGTAGGTCTTGCACTGATGTGTGCCTAGTGCCGTAAGGGTGTGTGACCAGGTCATGCTTGGGTGGGTGCGAGCGACCATCTCTGGGTTTGGGTCTTACTGCTGACTGCACTAGGGTGCCATCAGCAGTGATCTGCTCCAGCCTCCCTTCTGGCAGCAACCTGATACCTTCTATTGCAGGGTCATGTTGACTGCTTGTCACTTGTGAATTTTCTATTTCCAGCAGCTGTGGGCAAGCCCGGTCATGTAGGGTGTGAATGAACTTGGCTGATATGGTCGATATACTCTGAGGAAGTAATTGGTGTCAACTGATGTTGCTATGTTGACCTTACTAAGTCTGTGCTGATATGCTGATGCACTAATACCTACAGAAGGTGAATATAACCTTGTTTACCTTCTCCAGGCTCTGCAGCGTGTTATATACTTCAGCATGTTTTCAGACATGGAAAGTGCTGGAGTCAAACAGCACGCTTTGAAGCAAAACCCAGGCAAAACACTTGTAGTTTTTGTATCCTAAGCTATAATTTAGTAAAAAAAGTGCTTTGTTTTGCTGTAGCTGAGTTGTTTAATTTTTTTTCTGTATAAAAGTCTTGGAAGTTCTTGGAAGTGAGTCATGGGATCACAGGATCATGGAATGGTTTGGGTTGGAAGGGATCTTCAAAGATCATCTAGAGCAACCCACCTGCCATGGGCAGGGAAACCTTTCACTAGATCAGGTTCTTCAAAGCCCCATCCAGCCTGACCTTGAACGCTCCCAGGGATGGGACATCTGTTAACTTCTTTGGGCATCAGGTTCCGGTGCCTCACCACCCTCATAGTAACAAATGTCCTCCCTCTAACACATCTAAATCTACCCTCTTTCAGTTGTCCTGTCACTACTCTCCTTGGTAATAAGTCTTTCTCCATCACACTTCTAAGCCCCCTTTATATATCCAAAGGCCACTGTAAGGTCTCCCTGGAGTCTGATCTTCAGGCTGAACGACCCAACTCTCTCAGCCTGTGTTCCTAGGAAAGGATGTAATCTTGCAGCTAAGAGGCAGCTTTGAGTAAGCCAGTTCCCCTCCGTGCTGTGCTCTGGGTTAGCTCACTATCTGAAATCCTCTGGCTGTTGCAAGTATTCCACGTGTTTGCACCCCTGAGCTCCCTCCCCTTCCCAAACAGTGATTGCGCAGGCTTTGGAGAAACACGGCTGTGAGTACACAGACCTGAAGCACATGATGTACACAAAGTACAGAAGTTCAGGTCTGTGTGGCACCTTGTGGGGTTTTTTTTATGGTTGGTTCATTTTTTCCTGTGTTATGTCTGTGTGTTCAACCCGATGCTGTGCTGATACTATGCTGAACAAACTTGGCACAGTTTACGCAAGTCAGAGAAAATGAAGAGGCAAAGCACCGGTCAGAGGAAGACCCCCGTGCTGAAGTTTTGCATGTAAAAATAACAGCTGCATAGGAAGATTAGGCAATGTATTAGTCAGGAAAGTCCAAATAGTTTGCTGCTGTAGTTGATATAATTGATTTTTACAGGTTTGTAGAACCTCCACTTGAATTCTTTTAAAACACTGAATGTGCTGCGTTGCCAGAGTTGCATGCTGTGCAAATCACAAGTGATTAACTGTGTGACTATCTCACAGCCACGGATGTCTAGCAACACACAGAAGAGGTAAATTGCTGATTCTTAGGTGTTTGTTACTGACACGTAGAATTTAAAAGAATTGGCAAACGTGGTTCATATTAACTGCAATGTTTTAAATTATAAGTATTTTATTTAGCTGAAACAAAAGTGCGATTAATTGGTTTGGGGGCTGCCTTTTAGAGCTATAGCACAGCCAGAGAGCTCATTTCAAGCTCAGGTAATTTCTCTGTTTATGGATACATCTAATTCTATGAACAACTACTCTAGGTTAGACAGTGTGCTGGCTAAGAACTTTTAGTTTATGCTTTATATTTTTTGCGAAGTTAACACTTGCCAAATTTGGTTAACATTCGTTTCCTGAACATTGTAGAGCATGAATAATACATCGCTTTAACCCGCAACATCACAATTTATTGGCTTAAATTGTTCTTCCTAACAGGAGATGAAATGCTATTTCCGTAGTTCAGCTTAAACGAGCAGTTTTAGAAACGCAGCTTCTCTTTTGGATCAGTACCATGAAATAAAACAAGTGTCTTCCTGGCTGAAGAGTTTGACTTTCAGTGAGAGGAGCTTTCTAGTGCTTTTCTAATTCCTTAGGCACAAAGTAATTGAAGAGAGCAGTCCATATGTGTTGTATAGAAAAACACCATTTACAAAATGAAAATCATCAACAAATAGAGGTGTAGAAAAAAACCAACAGGTTTTATTTATGATACAGTGAGGATGGAATGTAATTCCAAAAGCCAAGAAGCACCTGAAGCAGAAGTGAACTGTTGAAAAATCAACTGTCAGTGCTATAAAAGTCTCTTCAATTTCAGTTGTAAGCATTCAGGTTTATAATCAAGACTATGCCAATACGAAGTCTGCAGCTGATCCTTCTCTGCCTTGCAGTGGTGACAGACAACTCTGAGCTGAATTGCTCCCTTCTGCAGAAGGAGAGTGCTGGCCATTCTGGACATTTACCAAGACTGGCATGCAATAACCTGTTTCTCCATGGAAAACTATGGTGCCAAATAAATGTCTTGCTTCCTTCCCTTTGCTTTTGCAAGGATGGCTTTGTGCAAACGGGGATGGTGGTAATCTCTTTGTCATGTGTCCCCAGCTGCCAGGACAGCATGCCTTCAGATGGACAACGGGCAGGTCTGGAAGTTCTCCGTTTGAAAGTCACGTGGCATCGAGCAATCCACTCTCCCGCAAAACCTACCCTATGTGCAACAGCTGCTCCAACAGTCCCTGGTTAAAACCTGCTTGTGATGAGTGGCTTGTTTTCAGAGGGGAAAAGCTGCAATGCAAAAACCACTCAGTGCTGCTGCTGTGTGGGCAGCGTGACACCGATGAATGTCCACAACACACTACAGCAAGAGACCTTTGTAGTCATCAGCCTGGGGTATGTCTAGAAAAAAAAAAATCATCAAACTTGTAAAATAAAATGCTGATCTTCGTCATACGGTCTCCTAATCAAAAAAGGAAGAGTTGCATTTTGTGGTGGCTATTTTTGGGAGGCCTGTGGGCTAGCTTCTCTGCTGTTGCCAGTGGTTAAGTGCTAAAGCAGGGTGAGGCTTGAAAAAAACAAACACAATAAAAATGTGCTTGTTTTCGTTGTGTCACTGTTGTGACAAATACAGTAAATAGAAAAGATATATATATTCTCTTAAAGTAAATATAGTGGGTATCTGACCAAGGTAACCATTTATTACCAAAATCTTTTTTGTGGTTTCAAAGCTGTGAGTATTTGTATTATTTGGCAAATGACGTAATGTTAGAATAGCAAAAAACATCTATATGCTGTAGAGTACAACACAGCACTAGATCTGTGTGTTAGACTTAATTTGTGTTACACTTGATTGGATTTTACAGACACTTTTTAAAATTAATTTTCGATTTTGCTTTTGAGGTAATAAGTTAGAAAAGCACCAACATGATTTTCTTCAAAGAGAAGGTTTCACTGTATAAGAACTACATGATAAGCAAGTTCCTTACACCGTGAAAGACTTCTATAAATTTTTCATACAGACTTGACATCTGCTGATATGGCTTCGGATGAGTCCTGCCTTCAGTGTATCTGCTGAGGGCTTGCTTTGGAAGGGCTGGTCAACTGTAGTGAGCCAGAAGCTGTATTTATTTGCAAAGTAGTGACAGGTTCCACGTGCGCCATTGCATTCGATGAAAGGAGTCGCTCTGAAATCTTCCAGGCAGCTCCCAGGAGAAACCAGTGACTGTCCTCCACCTTCATCACCAGCAGCAGTGTGCTAAATGAGACAAGGAGGACAGTGTTCAGAGTACAACCTCAGGCAATGCTCTCAGAAACTTACATGTGGGAAAGAGAAAGCCCACTGGAATTGTTCGTAACTCTTATCTCCAGAGCGGACTGTTGGCTAATCCTGCAACAATGTAAGGCTTAAGGGTTTGGCCATGCTTTAGCTATACAGAGGAGCTACCTCATGTTGCTGCCACTTCATAATCTTCTGACAAACAGCTTTTCTACAGTTAAGATTTTCACTGTTGGAAGTCTAAGAATTGGAGAATCATTTGGGTGGGAAGAGCCCACTGAAGGACACTTCCGCCAGTCCCCTGCTCAAAGCAGGGCTGACTCCAAAGTTGCCCTCAATTGCACCAGGGCACTGTCAAGTTGTTAATACCTCCAAGGATGGAGTTCCCACAACCTCTCTGGGCAGCCTGTTCCTCTTTCTGATTACCCTTGCTGAGAACTTTTCAACATATATCTAACTTGAATTTCCCTAGTCTTAAAGTCTGGTTTACTCTGCACTGCACATCAGGAACACCATGCAAACAAAATAAGCTTCTACAGAAATAACTAGTTCCCTGTAAGGTATATTCTTTGACAGCAAATTACACCAAAATCATGCATCTTTACACCCCTGAACTGTTACCTTTGACACACATTGTGGTAATGAACTGAATTTTACTTTTCTTCTGTCAAAGGCATCACTAACAAAGCAGGCATTTCCTCTCTCCCTTCAAGAGCTGCACAGCTACATTTTTAAGCTGTTTAATTTTCTCTTAAAAACAGAAAGAATTTGTGATGTAAAAGAAAGCAGCTGGAAAATAAAGTTGCTGAATAGTTTTGTAAATGTGGGGAGAAATCTGGGCACATCCAAAATGTCTGCCCACCTACGTTTTAATAAACACCATACTATAAATGTGGGAGCTGTAACTGGCTTGGCTTATGCTGCCAGAGACCCACAGTGTTCATATAAATCAGTAACAGAAGCTGCCACCTTTTAACAGGGTGAAGAACTCTGATCTCTGGCTGGTGGTACATGTTGCTGAGGTTTAGCTAGCTTTTTTAAACAAAACCAACCAACCAACTAAACAACAAAACAACAACTTCCTTCTCCCTCCAGACCCCCCCACAAACCCCAAAGCTGCAGCCCACCACCTGTCTTAGAAATCTGCAAGATTTGCTGAGCTGTGAAGTTCAGGAGCAAATCCGTAGCATCCCTCTACAAGAACCAAGCTGGTAAGGAGCAGCATAAACTATTAATAGCTTTAAGACCTTTGCAGTTGGAGGTGGGAAACAGTAAAAACTGCACATGCTGTTTGAGCCCTGGCTTGGCAGCAGCCCTGCTTGACAGCCTCAGGATGAGCTCTGTCATTGCTGCTCTCAGTGTACAAGCTTCAACCCTATGTCTACAATATCTCTTCTTGAATTGGCCATGGCCTCCTACTCTTCTGCAATGCTTACTCCACTTTACCTTTATGGGATTTATGGCAGTGGAGTGTCCCTTGCTACATGGAATCTTACTCTCTTCTATGGCTGTTTGGGCAGGAGTCTATGAGGACCACCTTCATGATTCTACCTCACTCAGGGGAAGGAGGTGACAAATTTAAGCCAAGGACTTAAAACAATATGCACTCTGAAATGACCACAAGTGTGCTGTACTTCTTCCATAGGTGCCTGAAAAGCAAAACTGTGCACACCAACCACCTCACTAATTCTGAACGCTAGCTGGGAAAATGTGAACTCTTCTCACTTTGTGTTCCTTGCTGCTGGCAGACTTTGCCCTGGCAAAAAGTTCTTGCTAAGGTGACAGCTCTGCTCTTAACAATGCTCAGTGTTTACACAAGGCTTTGCAAACATTTAATTAATCCTTGGAATTCCTGTGAAGTAACTATGAGATTGGTATCAGGGCTTTTTAGAGAAGCAAAAGAAAGGTCAAACATAGGGCTGGTGAAAACTTTGACCTCCCTTCTCAAACTATTTTGGTTCTTTTTCTGTAACTAAATGAAAAATGTCAGATTTCGCTTAATATTATTTCCTGAAAAAAAATATAAGTTTTCAGCTTTGATAAACAAATGGTTTGTGGTTGACTAGTGTTTTTCTATTATGTTTTCTGCCCGAGAAATCTTATTTTTTCCCCCAATCCTTTTTACTTCAGCATTCAGTCCAGTCTTTAATGAGTTAACAAAATGGGCATACTGTTGCAGGTTTTCACTCATATACATCAAGCAAGTCAGAAAAATAAGCATCTGTCAGATCATTCACTAACACATTCACTAGCTGCTCCTTGCCATGTTAAGGCCTCCAGTGCTTACATGATCTCTCTGTAAAATCCTGCAAGAAAAGCAGGTCGGCCCCTTCAGTGGGCCTTCCACTGCACACCTAACGCTGAGCTGTTCTGTACCATCCCACTTCCTAATTATAACATCACAAGATCTAATTGATTCTAGAGGCCATGGGAGATACAGCTCAGCTCTTGTTGCCATCAGAGATACAACACCAAAGTTTAATTTTAAAAGCAACAGGAGGCTATATCCCTTTCCAGACTAGGTGAAAGACTTTGGCTTCTAAATGTTTGACCAAATATCAATGATTTTAAGTTTCTAAAAGAAGGGGAAAGAGTGTTTTTTATTGGTTTTTATTGTTTGTTGTTTTTTCTCCAGATTAACCTCTTAATAGTGATGTACCTAAATAACCTCCAATCCTTAGCTGCGGAAATGCTTTGTAGGCTACTGTTGCACCTCAGTGCAATTTTGTTAATCCAGCCCTCCCTGTGTTCTGCTTCAAAGCACTATTTTGTACATAAAGTAAGGACTCCAGATGCTATTCTGACAAGAGGCAATTTTCTCTGCAATTCACAGAAATTTTATTTTTCCTCTTCTGCTTCCTAGAAGCTAGTTTTGTAGTTCCCTGGGTCCCCAGTATGATGCATGGTTTTGGTGTTGCTGGCTCTAAAACAGAGCAGCCCTCCTGGGATCTAAGCATCAAACTTAAACCCCAGTGCCAAACAAAATGTGACACTGGAGAACAAATACCATCAGGAAGGAGTATCCAATCCACAAACTGCGCCAGCCTTCAGGGCAGTGAGGAATAGAAGCTTCTTGGCTATGGACAGCAATTGCCACAGCTGGGGCCTCACAAACGGAGCAGCGACTGATGTATGGCTTAATGTCGTCTTCTGCCACAGGCATCATTGGAAGAGGTGCTGTAGTTGAGAGCCAGTAGGATTTATCATTTCGACTTGCATAATAACAAATATCCCCAGGGTTACAGTAGAGGAATGGCATTGTACTAAAACGAGCCAAACATGAGCCAGCCAGCCCTGTTAAAAAAGAAAAAAGAAACGATGGCAATCGTTCTCCCAGAAAACAATGCACGTTTTCAGTTTCCTGCTCCTTCCCAAGCGCATGTCACTCAAACCCTGAGGTCAAGAATGTTTCACTGGCTTTACAGGTCCCCCTGAACAACAGTAATGACTTACAGGAGCTCCCTCAGGAGCACTCTGTGCAGACATAGAGTTTTTGTCTTCTCATTCCTAAGCCGGTTTGCTGAAGTCCCAGCTTTCTCTAAGTTCATTCTCTCTCTTTTACTGCCAGAGAGATGGAATTGAGGCTGCTGCCAGCAATACCTGCACGTACCTAGATCCTGGTTGTGTGCTTTCTCTTGTCCTTCGAAGTACAGCAGGCTGTATCCACTCCAGAGTTTGTTCATGCCAACTGGGCACATTGGCTCCTGATCGGACTGGCTGTGCTTCACCAGTAGGTAGCCCATGCTAACGCTGCGACCCGGCATGCCTGGCAGCCCGGGGCTACCAGGGCGGCCTGGCTGACCTTATAAGAGGTGGGGAAAAGAGAGAGTACAGCTTAGTCTGTGCTCCCACAAGTGCTCTGATGCTAGCTGACATTCCAGCTAAGCTGGTGAAAAAAAGCTTAATTGCACAAGGCTGCTTCTGCTGGGAAGTTACTGTTAAAAGAGCTGTAGTTCTAGGATAACAGCAGTTGCTTTTGAAGTGCTGGATGAGGCTCCCTGATTTCCAAGATGATGCATTTCACTATTAGAGCCAAGGAAAGTCACATGCAAAGTTCTGATGATTTCTGAGCATACTTTGTACAACACAGATTAGCATATTTTTCCTTTGAAATGTTTTCTTGGTCCAAGATTAACCAATGGTTTTTGAATTGTTTGCATTTGCTTCATATGGTTAAAACTATGTTCTGCAAATACCTTTTTCTCTGTGTCCTTAGCTAAGATACTGATCGTTCTGCTCCCTGACTGAATAAGGACACAGGGACATAGGTATTTCTTTTACAAATATGCTCCCTTAAACAACATCTATCCAAATACCACCTACCCAACCATTCATTTCAACTGTCAGTAGAACACTAGGCTGAAATATTTCAAAGAAAAACAATATAAAAAGACACTTGGATCAAAATGAACTCAGTTCTGAGTGGACTGACATCTACATTTATCGAAACTTATTCTGAAAATATTGCTTTATGCTAACTGTGTTTAAAGTTAGTTAGTTGTCCCTTGGGAAGAAGCTGTGAAGACAGAAACTTCCTCTCCCCTCCCGTCCTCCCCATCCAGTGATGTAGTAACTACAGAACAATTTATGGCAGTGAAATAGGAAAGAGGGAAGAAGTGCTGTGCAACATCTCTTACCTTCAAATCCCACCGGACCCTGAAACCCTGTTCCTCCTTGTTCACCTCTGGAGCCAGGAGGAGCTGGAATGCCGCCTCTGCCCTGGAGTCCTGGTTCTCCGGGTGAGCCTCTGAAACCTTGTACCAACAATGCTTATAAGCACAGCGACTGTAGAGGTATCAACATGCTACTCACTTTGTTAACATGTGCTTTACTTGCATATGTTTGGTCCTATCTGCCAGGTTTAATTTACACTAAAGGCAAGATCCTACAGTTCTTGCTCAGGCAATGAGCACTGGCTTCATGGGAAAAGATTTCTGGGATCAAGGCTACATGAGCTCCACAACTCTAGTCTTTCACTCTTACTACCACCACACATCTCTGATGAGGCTAGTAGCAAGAGGTGCCCATATTTCTCAGGCTGCATTGCCCATGTTGACGACACACCCACAAGGATGTGCACATCTCCACCAAAGACGTTCAGTCCCGATTTAAGTGAGATCCATATCTGATGTTGCTTTGGCTATGGGAGTGTTGTTGAAATGTTCTCCTGTTTTGCATACGTTCTGAATGCTAGGAGGAAAGCCAAGGCCTGACTTTGAAGGACCAAAATTTGACTCTCTTTTCTCACTTACAGAATTTAAACTAGAAGAGAGCCAAAGCAGGGCTCTGGTGGCCTCAGTCTGCTAAGGGCAATGGAGCTTACACTATGAGTGTGTGATTCCTACCTGGATCGCCTGGTGGACCCTGAGGTCCTGTATCTCCTGGGCTTCCTTGAGGTCCTATATTTCCACGGGGACCTGGTGAACCTTGCTCAGCAACCAGCCTTGGAGGAAGAGGGGGCAGCCCAGGAGAGCCTGGAGGGCCCTGAAAGCCTGTGATAGAAGTAAGATGAGATATTTTTATTAAAATAAACCCCATATTTTCCTTAATGTGCTTTCATCCACAGATCTGTTGTTGTTACTTGAGATGTGAGAAAGGGACTGTTCTGCAACTCACCACTTTGGGTACGTCAGCTGTATTTACTGTATCAGGGGAATGTTTGTGAGTATGGGGATTGTCTTCTCTTGAACAGCACACAGATAAGCAGACAGAAATGAATGATGCTCTTGCTCCCTCATTTATGACACAAGAAGCTGGGAGGTTCCCCCCAGTTAGTCAACAGCCCTCTGAAGTGCAGCACCATCTTTTGGTGGGCTTCAGGAGACACAAATACATGATGGTATAGATGGATTGAAGGATCTGAAAGATATTTCTAACTATCCAGTATATCTACTCCAGAGGATTAGATTAGATAGGAAATCTTTTTTTTAACCCCGAAAGTGGCTCTGATTTTGGAGTTGGCAATTCACACAAAATAAATTCATAAAGGCAAAAAGTTGACTACCCGTGTTAAATTCAGGTATCTGTCCACGGGAATTTGCCAGGGGTCACAAAGAGTCATGCAAGGTTGGACAGGACTCAGGAGGCCATCTAGTCCAATCTCCTGCTCAGAGCAGGGCCAGTTAGAGCAGCTCTGTGGAGCTGCAAAATGAAGAGTTCTGCAAAGAGTCATGCATCTGACTGCACTTACCAGTTAATCCTCTGTCCCCCTTGGGTCCAACAGGTCCCAAATCACCTGGAAATCCTATTGTGCCCATAAAGCCGATGACACCTTGTTCACCCTTACGACCTTTAATGCAAAATGACAGGTAGAGCTATTACATTTCTACACAGATAAGTAAGAGCAGAACTCATGTTGTTAAAGTTGCTACGGTGTAGGAGGTTCCCTTGCCCCCGGCCAAGATCAGCACTGCCCATCCTTACCTTTTGGTCCAGGATATCCAGGAACTCCAGGTCTTCCTGCTAATCCAGGATCACCTCTGCTTCCTTTTTGGCCAATTTCTCCACCCCTACCTGTTTCTCCACTTTCTCCTTTGCTTCCTGGTGGAGCTGGTATTCCCGGCTGCCCCTGTAGTCCTGGATAGCCTGTTTAGAGTACACAGGGGTTGTAATCTGTTTATACTTAAGACCTGGGCACATGGGAAAATAACAGTACTATCTAATTGTATCCCATCAGGTTTTATTTCCTTAAGTCAAGCAGGGAGCTAATGCTAATGAACTTATTGAGCACTCCTGCTCCTGCTCTCTCAGTCTGGCATACCCTGCTGCTGTGGTGGGACAGGAATTGGAGCATGAAGCTCCCACAGAGCATGGTGTCATTGCAAGCAAGATTTCAGCAGAAGTGGGGTGCATGCTGAGAGACAGCCTTCATGAGCTATTCCTTCCTCAGCAAATGCCTCACTTCACAAGGTGCCTCCCTGCTTCATCCTAAATCCTCCAAGAAACCAGAGAGAAATCAGAGAGCCGCGAGTACCTGACTCAGTGCCAGGTGGTAAATAAGCCAAGGACTTACTGTTCCGTGTATCTTAGTGCTTCAGTTGAACATCTGGATACAAATAACTGCTTCAGGCTGTCATGGGAATTATGGGAACAGCTTCTTTTTCCAGAGTTACATATTGCCTGAAACTAAACCTGGCAAATTTCTCTTCATTTACCTCTGCTGCCTAAGAAGAAATTTGAACCTTGTTTCCAAGGATGGAGGGACTTACTAACTAGGGGTTTGAGCGAGGCATCTCTTGCGCTGCCTGCTGAAGTTGGATCACATGTGGATACGAATGCAAGATGCAAGTGGCAAAGCACGAGTGAGCCATGCCTGTCTCACCACATTGGCTAGGAGATGGTGTTCCTCTTCCCACTCTCCTGACTGCTTCTATTTTTAATATTTAATCCATTGACTGCCTGAGGAGTGGGAATCAGTATGCCAAGTTAGGCCAACTAATGTTCTCTCTCCATTTGGAAACCCAGCTTTTTTGTTGGCTTTCAGCAGGTTTGCCTGTTGTTAAGGTTTTGCCAAGTTTACATAAAAATTTCCATATATTGTATGAAGAGAATAGTGGGACACCTGCAACTTCTGCTACAAGCTTTTCACAGTGGCACTACGGTTCTGAAATGACTGAGCAGGTCAATAAGCAAGAGGTATATCAGCCTCTAATTATAAAGAGAGAGCCAGAGTGGCTCGTTGCTATAGGTGAGGGAGGCAGGCTCATGGCATGGACTTTTAAGAGAGAAGAGCTGATGCTTCCCAATGTAACTTAGTCCGTATGGTAATTTCACATAGGAAAATGTTGTAAATGATTAAGAAACCATTCTGTAGATTTGTAAGTCTGCCAAGGAACTCAGATTTTAAAGTGGTAAACTAGCATAATGCTTCCCAAAGTTGTTAAAGAGAATTCTGGACAATTAAATCTGTTGTTTGCATGAAAATCAAACCTTTCCACCGGGTCAACCTGGAGGAACTGCCTTTTGCTTTCAAGAGGTCTGTCCCTATTATCTTATGTACCATTAGTTCTGTCCAACAATTATTCATGCACTGTAGTGCTTTATAGGGGTATTTTACTGCATCAAGACCGAATTATTATTATTAATAATAATAATAATGACTGTTGTTGCTAACCCAGTACTGAATCTTCTATTGTTGCCAGAGGGGAACAAGACATGAATTACCTG
>WUAM01000431.1:125930402-125949770 GCA_024336885.1 Actenoides hombroni | reverse complement strand
AGAAAAGAAAAGAAAAGAAAAGAAAAGAAAAGAAAAGAAAAGAAAAGAAAAGAAAAGAAAAGAAAAGAAAAGAAAGACCCATACTTTGTGTTACTGGAGCTTCATTAAAAATATTCTGGGAGATGATGACTAAGAGCAGCCTCTGGCATTTGTATCATGCTGAGCTCAGTGGGTGCTACCAGACGCTGGTACCATGGGGCAGGACCCAGGCTGTCCTGGAGGGGCTGGCTTGTCCACCATTGGGCAACACACATCACTGCTTCTGAGCAAGGGCTGGCTGAGCTGCAGCACTGACTCCACATAGTGACCTTCCTCACACCAGCAGCCCTTCTGTACAACTGCCTATACTATACTGAACTGTGAGGTATCAGTAACACCCACAGCCGAAACAAATAAGAAGTAGATCCAATTCTCCAGAATACAAACCTGGAACACCTCTGTCTCCTTTCTGACCCGGAGGTCCTCGGCTGCCTTCCACTCTGCTTGGCTCTCCTGGTTCCCCCTTGTCACCCACTGAACCTGGGAGACCTGCAGAGCCATAGCCATCTGGACCTGTTATGGAATTGTTCAAAATTAAGAGAAAAGCTGAAATGTTTCCACATGTAACAATGTACCAGCACGCTAACGTACATGAATAGAGCATGTGGATTTACCAAATACATGAGTCTGTAATGGCTCATTAAAAATGACTCATAATGGGGAAAAAAAAAGGCCTCGAGGCTTTAACTTTGTAAGAGGAAAGAAATTATGATTTGAAGTTGTGTTCTATTCCATCTGTGTGGCAGCACATAGTGTATGAAGTTGTTTGCCAGAGCCTACGATAATGAAGCAAGTTCCACAGTGAGCTTTGGATGACACAGTTAAAGAAGTCACATTATAAAGATCTCACTGACCAAATCTGCAGCCAACACAATGTCGTGCCTATGAACAGGCAGAATATCACTTACCTGGTGATCCTGGCAAGCCCTTAGTTCCTGGTAAACCATGCAGCCCACTGATTCCTCTTAAGCCAGGCGAGCCTATTTTGAAATTACATTCATGATTATCATAATAGTTTCTATGAGTCTGTATATATTCCTAGGCAAAAAAAAAAATCAAATGCTTGAATAAATACTATTCTCTGTTGAAATCTTGTGTATTATATGCAAATTAATTCGTTACAATTACAGCACACCACGCTTTTGTGATTGGCAAATTCTGTTATTATCCAATAAACTCACAACAAGATTTTTTTTTAAAATATCTTTGATCTGTCTGGTAGCATGTCATTAGTTCCAGTCTTGCTGCCACAATTTTGTTAATAACCATTTAGTTTTCCAAAATCCTCAAACCGAGACAATTATTGCAAAATTGTAGGCTCTAAATCTGATCATAATGAAGCTCTCCGCAGGAAAAATTCCCTCTGTTTCACTTAAAAAACCCAAACAACAAAACCCTAACAAAATGTCTAATAGCTGATGCTGCTCTTACTGTTAAAATTTATCCCATTTATCCGTATCTGTCAAAGTGTAAAGGATGATGTTAAAGCTAGACAGGTATCTCTAATCAATGGCCAGAGCTCTGGAAGACAATTCAACCTTCACAAAATTAACTGTCTGTCTCTCTCTTCACTGTCTATAAAGGTGGCCTTCATAGCCATATTAGCTTCAGATAGATGAATACAGCTAAAAGCAGGGCAATTTCTGGCTGTACCATAGAAAAAATTCTGCTTACTTAATATATTAAGGAAATAGGTGGCAACCAATGAGATTCTGTATCCTGTGGTACAAACAGCCTCATTTTAAACTGTCATCTGTGTTTTGACAGCAGAAGCCGTAAGTCATTTATTCTTAAAACCAGACATTGGATCAGTTCACAGTTTTTGATGATTGTGTAGGACAAATACACTGTTTGCTATCTAAGCCACATTATAATATTCTAATACTATCACTATGCTTGCTGTATTTGAAATATTTTTGGGGTTTTTTTTCTTCCAAGCTGTCACGAAAAATGAAAATGTTTCCTGAAAACTGCATTCCTGGTTGAGGGAGGTCACCAACAGTTAAAACTGAGCTCAGTAGGCACCAGTCCTTCAGAAGCCACAAATCAGAAAGCAACCATGTGGGTCTTCACTAATGCACCTGGACGTTATGAGGAATAAATGTTTACTAGAGGAACTCTGCCACTCTTAACTGCAAAAAACCCCCCTTTCTCCTTCACCCCACAGGAATGACAGCGAATGCTCACACTGAAATGACAGAATAGCTGAAGCTTTATGAATACCTGCTTGTCCTGGTAAACCAGGCCAGCCGGGAGTTCCCTTTTCACCTGGAAATCCAGGTGTCCCAGGGGTTCCTTGCTGCCCTGGAGGGCCGACCAGTCCTGGCAAACCTGCACGACAACAATGAATTACTGCTCGTGAGCGTCCTTGAAACCAATAGCCCAAAACATGGACTTGTGTTACCTTCATTCTCCCAGGTAGGAAAATTAGAGCTTGCCCCTCTTAATGTCATAGTATGACATGCACTGCTCATCCAAGTGGAAGAAAACTAAAGAGGACAAAGGTAGGAGAGGCAGGGTATAATAGTACAATTCATCACTAACATTAGGTTTCAGACAACCTAATTCAGAAATACAGTTTAAATTATTTAATAATAATAATAATAGAAATGGTAATTTTACTTCTATTGCCAGTTACAATAAGTAATTTCATTTATGTGCACCTCAGTTTCCCCTTCTGCTGCATCTGTTCTGCCTTTCCAACTGGAAAGCTGATTGGACAAAGACTCTTTCCCAGTGAGGTACCTACCAAAACAGCTCCAGTTTTGGCTGGCGTTTCTACGCCCTGTAATTATATGAGAAATGTGGAGCAACTGTTCTGAAAGAGCATTTTTGTGATCCTCCTGCAGTAAGACACGTTCTTAAGCCCTGAGTTTATGATCCAGTCAGAGCTGAACCTGACTCTGGTTCCCAAGTACTCTGGCACAGTTTGCTAACAAGGCTGTCTCAAAGGCTCTGCTCTGGAGTAACTAGGTCCTGGGGGATATTGACTTCATTTATGGCAGAAAAGAGCACTGAAAAGCCCATCTCCTTGTGGCATTGAGACAGCCCTAGAATACCTGAGTATGCCAGCAATATAACACTTTCACTGGACACATGATCACTGTAAAAGAAGTAAAATTAGTAAGAAGCAGAGTTAGGCTTTTGAAATTTTGTCTTAAGTTCTACTGAGTTCCACAGCCTTTTCACTGCTCTTTACCAGCTTGCAGAATGATCAACATAATACAAAACACAGTGACTTCCTTTCGAAGGAAAAGAGGGTTTTTTTTCTTTCTCTTCTTAAAAAGCTTTATTCTTTGGGGCGTTAAAAAGAATATTTTACCTTCCTGCCCCAGAGAGCCAGGGACACCCTGTGTGCCCTTGAGGCCTTCAATGCCAGGGAAACCAGGATCACCACCTTCGCCTTTCTGTCCCGTGCCTCCTCTTGTGCCTGGAAAACCACAAAACCAGTATATTCTTTTAATAATCTGTATACGATCCTAAGCTAACATGCATAATGTGAACTTGGCTACTGAATGGGTCCTGGTCTCACCACATAAAGACATTTTTCTAGTCAGGATGTTTGCATAATCTGAGAGAAGAGTTGTCTACAGCATGCTGGCAAAACCATCATTAAATTTGTTTTTGAAAGTACTCCTTAAATTATGTGCAATATGACATTGATGTTCAAGTGTGCTGCATGGGCAGGGAACTTCTAATACATTACCTAACCAACTCAATCCAAAATTGACCTGACTCTGCTATCCCATCTTCCATAATCATGGCCCAATATTGCTCATTTTATCTTCAATGTCAAAAAAACATACAGAAATGTTCCCTGGGGTTGCATGTGGTTGATGTTTACAGTACATTCAGCTGAAGAGGTAAACGTGGCTCATGCTCATTTCAATTAAGAAAAGATAAATCTCTTCAGGAGCTGTCATGAGAAGACAGGTTCAACAGCCATCAAAAGCCCATGGTAAGCTCCCCCTCCCTTCCTCTGTGGACTTTAGTATGTGCAAAGTAATACATCCAGAGCAACTATGAAATTAATACCTGTTAAGCCAGGCACACCAACTTCTCCTTTAAGACCTGGCATTCCTGGTAAGTTTATAGTATCTCCCTGCTCACCTGTTTCAAGCAAAAACAAACACGTGAGCAGTAAGGCTTTAGGTTGAAGAGTGTTTTCTGTTGTTTCAAAGGAAATGCAAAGTATGAGGCAAAATTCAGTAATTATTATATTTTGAGAGTCAAAGAGGAGTAAGTTAAAGAAAGAAAAACATCAGGTCTTTGGAACAGCCTCCCTCCCTGCCATGGATGGATTTATCCATGGACAGCACACATTGCATGAAATTAACAGTAGTAACTTTTTCACAGCCTCCCACATCTACAATATCATTCTGTGTGACTGCACAAAGACTCTAGGACTTAAGAGCCGCTAAGACTCTGCAGAACTTAATGTTCAGCGCTTGATGGTAAATTTAATATCAAGAGCACTCAGATAAGAGAACAAACTCACCTATTTCACCATGTGAGCCTGGAGTACCAAAATGGCCTGATAGTCCTGGAATACCCTTTTCTCCCTATCATAGGATTGAAAACAGGCATCAGTTAATGACAATGAAGATTTATTCAACCTTCCAAGAAGCACAGTGTGGAAATATTGAAAAAAAGGCTATTAAATTTACTATTTTTGAGTTGCTGTAATAGTTTGTAATTTATTTATAGAGTCATTTGGCTGAAACCAGTTAATTCAAAACAGGACAAACCAAGGGACACATTATATTTGCAAAGACTTAAGTTTGATATTGAGAACATCCTACTAAATGTATATGGTAGTGAGTCCTTGTGCTGGTTTTGGCTGGGGTAGTGTTAATTTTCTTCATAGTAGCTGGTATGGGCTGGTTTGGATTTGTGGTGGAAACGGTTAAAAATTCAGGGATGTTTTAGCTGTTGCCGAGAAGCACTTACACAGAGTCAAAGCCTTTTCTGTTTCTCTCCCCACCCCACCAGTGAGCAGGCTGGAGTGCACAAGAAGTTGGGAGGGGACAAAGCTGGGACAGCTGACCCTAACTGACCAAAGGCATATTCTGTACCATAGGATGTCATGCTCAGCAATAAACTAGGGTGAAGGCTGGCCAAGGGGCTACTGCTTAGGGACTGGCTGGGCATTGGTCAGCTGGTGGTGAGCAGGTGTTTTCATTTGCATTATTTGTCTTTCTTGTGTTTTATTTCTCTCTCTTTGTTATTTTCATTACATTAAAAAAAAAAAAAAAGTTAATTATTTCTGTTTTTATCTCAACCCCTGAGTTTTCTCACTTTTACCCTTCCAATTCTCATCCCCCTTCCTGCTGGGGCAGGGAGTGAGTGAGTGGCTGTGTGGTGCTTAGTTGCCATTTGGGGTTAAAACACAACAGTCCTGCAGTCCTTGGTAAGGAAAAAGTCCTACTGAAATCCAGGGGCAAAGGTACCTAAGAAAGGAACATAGTTTTTGGATCTCTTAAATGAGTGGTATCTGTGAGTCTAGTGTCAAGCCTTTTGTAAGAGTTTATTTCTTCCAGTGTAACTGATTTTGCAGCCAAAGTGAATTATGATGAATTACCCTGTAGGAGTTGAGATTCTTAGACTCTTTCACTGTTTGATTAGTGATGGCGAGTAATTTTTGGCAGTGGTACCATCAGTCCTGGGAGAAAGGGAAGAGTGAGCTCAGCTTTGAGAATAATTTTTACCAACAGCTACAGCAACAGGACCAAGGACCTGGAAGGAACTGTTTGGGTCCTCATTAGCAAAAAGCAGGTGCATGAAATTTGGACATCTACCAGTGATAAAAGAAAGGACTCTGTGTAATGAATGTCGGAAGGACCAAGCAAAAATACTTGATCTATTTATTAAATTTTTATTGCATTTTATCTTTGCACTGTAGCTGTTCAGCACAATTTCAAGGGTTGAAGACCATTCCCTAGAGAAGCTGAATGCCAGCACAAGGACATCTTTATTCCCTCACAGGCATGAACTCACCCGGCTTCCTGTGCTGCCAGGGAATCCTCTGATGCCAGGAGAGCCAGCTGGACCAGGATACCCTTTCAGACCTGTCAGCCCTTTCGCACCAATGTCCCCTTTTACACCGGACACATAGCTGGGATGCCCAGGGAACCCTGGAGTTCCTGTCTTTCCAGGAACGCCTGGCATTCCCTTACTACCTGCAGGTGGGGAAGAAGAAATACAATGAAGACTTAAACTATTGAAGCTGGGAAAGCTGACATGCAATTACTTGTGTGTAAGAAGTTTTGTTGCTAGCGGCCTTCTTGAAATGTGCCACCATGATGGCCCAGTACAAAAGAGCACACGTGACATAACCCCACAAAGCCTTCCGCAGCGGGTGGCTCTGTGAAACGCAGCTGGGAGCTCAGCTCCACTGCCAGAGTCTTTGCTGGGGGGGCTGCAGCACAGTGCTACAATGAGCAGGGAATATTTAATATGGTAACTGAAAAGACACCGATCGGTAGTCCCGAACGTGCTTGCTTTGTTTTGCTGTGACCACTGACCTTTCAAGCCAAAGAATCCCTTTGTGCCCCTTTCTCCAACATCTCCTTTTTCACCTTTAACTTCCATCATCATGCTGGGCTTGAGCTTTGGGGGCTCTCCTGGGGGGCCTTGATCCCCACGGTCACCTAAAGGATAAAAAGGCTAGTCAGTGGCACTGTGCTGGAAAAGTGAACAGAAGAGTGAATTTGGCAAAAAGGGATTAACAGAGAATCTTGCACAAGCTATGGAAAATCCACTTGCATAAAGTTACCAGTTTCAATACAATGTGTCAGCAGAACAGTCAAGCATAAGAAAACATGAAAACTAAGTTAAACTTTCATATGTACAGTCCTGAGGAGCTGGACCCAGACTCCTCTGTGATAGATAATTTACCTCTCAGCAGATCAGTTAGGTATCATGTGTTTATAAAAAACTCAAAAAGCAAGCTGGAGAAAGCACAGAGAAGTAGGTCAGTTCCACTGTAAGGGAAACTCTCAGTCACAAAGCCTTGGACAAACTAAGGTGTTTAGAATTGTTACCAGTTATTTTGTTCCTTTTCATGATTTGAAGGTTACTGGTGACATCAGTAAATAATATCCTGAAGAAAGGACCCAAACAGACTGTACGACTGTCTTTAGTTATTTGTGGGATGCAGAGACAGGCCAGCCACCCAAACTTGTCTCACCATCATGCCTTACACTTCTTCACCAGGAAGTATATTTGCCCTTTTCTTTGCACGAGCTGTTTTCACATTTGCTTGTTGCTCACACCTCTACTGAATTACTGGGAGCACTGTTTTGCAACCTTTCAATTGCAGACCAGTTTTTCTTAAGTACCTATCTCAGGGTCCCTAGAAAGAACATTATTGCCTTGTAGTGAAGTGTGTGTTTAATGATAATGGTATGCAAAGAGAAGAGGACTAAGTTACAGATATCATTTCACCAATGAAGATATCAACTGATACGTTTCTGACTTTTAACTAATTAATTGCCTAGTTTTCTGAGTATTCAGTGCCTTTACAGTGCAACTGGAACAAAAGATGAACCTTCTCCCCCAAACACCTTACACTTCTTGGAATAGGCTCTGTTGAGTTCTGCACATGCCCAGAGGTGCCACTATCTGAGCTCAACTGAATAATGAGATGTCTGTCTCCAGCCTTGAACGTGTAAAGATTCACAAAGAAGTAACCTTCCCCGAGCTTAATATCCAGGCCTCTTGGCCAGAGGCCCATGTGTGAAATAGGTAAAGGAACGTCTCAGCTAAATTTACTATGTGAAAAATGTGTCTACTTTGTCTTGTATCCTTGTAAAATAGTTCTCCAGATGTGAAAAGCAAACACTCCACTACCACCCATAAGCAAATACCTTTAAAGCCGCGTGAGCCCTGTGAGCCTTTATCACCCCGAGCCCCGAACGAGCCATATTCTCCTTTGATTCCCTTGATGCCTGATCTTCCTTTTAGGCCTGTCATGCCTTTGAAACCATCAATGCCAGGTGAGCCTCTTGAGCCTTTAAAGAAAGAAAGGGAAGAGAACCGTCGTGTCACTCAGATTTCTGCAAACTAAGTAAATGTGAACCAGTAATGCATGACTAAAACAGTATGAAAACTTCAGTGCAGTAGGACCTATTTTTGGGTGCCTTGATGGCTAGGGCTATCTGCAGCTCTAGAGCAGACACCCAACATCTCTGAGAGGTAAAGAAGAGCAAGGGTAGATTGAGCTTCCCCAGCTGGACAAGAGGAGATGTGGAGAAGGCCAGAACTTAGTGTCTTCTTATGAAAGATCAGTTCAACCCCTCTCATATAGATAAGCTAGAGAAAGGTACCTAGTTCCATGCAAGAGATACAAATCATGGATCTAGATTGGCTGGCCCTTTCTCACTAACAGTTCCCATACTCCTCTTTTCTATACATAAGATTAGTATCCTGGTATAAGCCAGCATCGAGGTCTTGTGACTGGCATTGCTTGGTACACAACTACCCGCTTTAAAAGAGACTTTAAAACAAAGGTTTGTTGAAACATCTCTAATTTCACTGACAGCCAGTGGGACTGGGACAAGGGAAAGACTTTTGGAGAGAGGAAAGAGTAAATACTGTGTATTTTTTAAAGGAAGAAATAAAACAGCCATTGCCCTTCTAAATAGGGATTCATGTCACAAGCTAGCATTTGACCAAGTACCACACAGGGGAAAGCAGTGATTCTGGAATATATTAGGCATATGAACTCCAGTCTTCTGGTTTAAACAGAGGTATACAGTAGAGAATGCATCCTGTTCATCTCAGCACAGAACAGCTTTAAGTAACTACTCTTTTCAAAGCAGTTGTCCAGAGCTCACCTTTATCTCCTGGAAAGCCATCCATTCCACTTATGCCAGGGGGACCAGTCACGCCACGTATACCTTGCAGTCCTGGGTAGCCTGTTTCACCTTTGTCACCAGACAGACCTTTCAGGCCCACGGGACCAGGAAAACCTTGCTCACCAGCTTCTCCCCTAGCACCAGGTGGACCTGCCATGTGAACATGCAAACATGAAGATTAAAAAGCATTTGGACATACATGATGGTTTCATACTTACTCCCAGTGGGACCTTCCCCTCCTCTTTAATTTAAAAATTAAGCCCCTTTTCCATAAGACTACTCCCATTTGGTAGCTCCCTTCTCCCAGTCTGCCACCAGCAAGCTATGATATGGCTTGGTAGGTGGCTACAGAAGGAAAAGACGGAGTTCTGCCAGTGAGGACCATCATCACCTGTGATACCAGCATCACTGGCAATCAGAGTGTCTGCACTATTACTCTAATTTCTATGGCTGGGAATTGAAGCATGGCATGTGCCACAACCCCAGGCTTAACTTTGCACTGTGGAAACCATACAGTTGCCCTTCCACAGAGAACTGGAAAGAGGTGTGACATAGGACAGAAATACTTCCTCACCAAGAGGTCCTTGAGGGCCAGGACCGCCATTCAGCCCGCGGTTTCCTGGTGGCCCTGGAAATCCACGCGTTCCCGGTGTTCCTGGCAATCCCACCAAGCCAGGGACACCTTGTGGCCCCGGACCTCCTTTGGCTCCTGGCAAACCCGGGCTACCATCCGCTCCTGAAATACCATAACTATGCATTAGAGAGCATCAATATCTAGTGAACTCATTATTACATATCACTTCTCTGTGTTCATTAATCTTTCATGGTCTGTTTTTCCTCTCAAAATTCAGTGAGCAAATAAAAAGACTACTCATTAGATTTAAAATACTTGACATTACCAGTACTGATCTCAGTATTTGTATCAGGAAGGCTGGCTGGCTCTTTCAAATGAATGGAAACAATTTGGCACCAGATGGATACAGATGGAGCAGGTCTCTTCTACTTTTAACCCTAATAATTCTCTAATTCCTGATCTCTCTCTTTATCACGGACATCTTTGTAAGAATCCAACCAAGCAGCCAACTGAACCACTGAAATAATGCTCTGTACCTATTCCAAAATGTGATAAGCAGGAATGGGAGCATTAAAGGCCGACGGTGGGTTCTGGTTTTGTGTTATTGTTCAGAAGTTTTTAAGTAAGGTCATTACAAGGCACCATTATAAAATTCATACAAATTCCTAAGGAAAAAGACCCTGATTCTACATGACTTAGTGCACTGGGTGAAACTTTACATCTCTATGATGTAAGAGCAAAGGGGTGTCAAGACTTAAAAGGTAATGCTTGCTTTGCATTCAAGAAGCAGCGGCGTACAAGACGTCAAAAGTACATGGTACTTAAAATCCAGGCCAAGTGGATCTGCTTCTCTTTATTCAGGTTTTACATCAATGTAGGTCCATTGCCTTAACTGCAGTTAAGTGTGCTTTAGAACTGAGGTCACATAAGGTGAGTTTTCTCAATAACAGAATACAGGCTTTAGCTCTCTATTCAGAGGTGCCAGTAGTTTAAGTGACATAGATGATATAAAAGAATCACTAGCCACTTCATATTAAGCTAAAAAGAATATGAATCATAAAAAAAGTTCACATGCTTTTTTTTTTTTTGAGCCATTCTGACAGAACTGTAAAATAAATTCAGAACAGAGTAACTATTAATGCTTTTTCTTTTCACTGTACATATTTTTTGTTATGAGTTTTGTTATTAGTTCTACAGAAATGCTTAGAAAGAAGGTATGAAGTGACACTACTTTTTTTTTTTTCCTTTTTCAATCCATGTTTCACCTTGAATTTCTTCCCCTTTTCAGAGGTGATAGTGTTTTCTGCCTTTTATCAAACTTGCCAAGTGCCACAGAGCTGCCTTCATCCCTTTCCTTCACTCTGGGGCTCTACTGAGGGTCAAACCAGCTTTCCTCGTTCCAAATAACTCACATAAGATGATGGTCTTTTTTACTTTTTTTAAATTTGTATTGCAAATCATGAGAACAGTCTCCAAAACAGGCTCCTGTGATATACTCCCTTGCTTTGAGATAGTCACACAATCACTGCTCCTTTCTTACTTCCACAACAGGGCAAAGGGGTAATCAGTAGTCCTAAATTTAGCTATGTGTCCAAATGCTACTGAAACTGTGTAAGCAGGGGATGCTAAATTCCCACATGTGCTTCTGGAAGTCCTCCACAGAATTCAGAGAGTGACAAAATCAGAGTCTGTAGAGAAACTATGGTTTTCTCTGTTTTCTATAGAGTTTAGTATTGTTTCTAAGCTCTCTGAAATAATGAAATAAAGTTAACACCCTAAAGTTTTAAGTATATAATGTTATCTTTTTCTTGTTCCTGAGTGCTTAAAGAATTACCAGGTAAAATAGCTTATTAACATTTATTAAACACTATGTCCTCTTAGTTAAAATTTACAAATTCTGCACTAGAGCAACGTGCTATCCTGCCAAACCATGTGTTATCCAAACACCTGGTGTGGGAAACAATCTCAGTATTATGCAGTATGTTAGTGAAAAATCAGGATAATAACTACATCACCATTTCCTTAACCACAGAGAGAAAAATTAATGGTACATCTGAACACAGCAGTAGTTGTAGTGCAACGTAAAGGAGTGCTGGACATAAGCAATGGATCTCCAAAAGCTGTCTAGAGGACCCAGGCACATTGGTAACAGTTGAACTAGGTGAGGAAGAGATATCAGAGTGCCATCAGGCACTGGGATTTGACACTGGGGTCATCAGTACCTCCAACGTTTCCTAATGTGGTCTCTCACTACCCTCACATCTCTGTAATTTGGTTACATTTATATTGCTCTCTTACCCAAATATTTCTTTATTTGAAGTATCTGTTACCTCTAGCTCCTGGTACTCCTTGATCTCCTGGTAGGCCTTTCAGGCCTGGAAAGCCAGGAAGCCCGACATCCCCTCGGGAACCTGTTGGTGCTCCTAAAACTTCACCAGGAAAGCCCTTTGGTCCTGTTGCTCCCGGAGCACCGGATTTTCCTGTTAGGCCTGGGTGTCCTTGCAGTCCAGGTAGACCGTTCGGGCCCCTGTCTCCCCTGGGCCCACTAAAACCTATAAATAAAACAGGGACTAGGCATTAAAGGGTTCACTACAAAAGTTGGAGTTCAAATCCTAGATAAACAATCATAATGCCTTTTTAGTATTGTCATTTCCCCTAGTTCTTAGCAGAAACGTGCAGATTCAAATAAAGTGTTACAGAAATATTTTTAAACCACATAGCATTTGTAAGAACATTTGACCAAATGTGGAAACTGGGAGAACTTACAGGTGCCCCCTCAGGACACCTGGTGCCTGGGTGATAAAAGATACACGGCTCCAAGTGCAGCTGCTTTTATGCAACTATTTGGTGCAGCTATTGCATCATTTTATAAACATTCTTTATGGGCAAAAAACTAGTTAATGTACACAAAATCCTGTTTTGATATGCAGCAGGGGTAAGACATTTCACGGAGTGAAATCTGTGCATATTGGTAAACTGGGAAGACCCAGGGCAGTTGCCCAGGTGGGTCCTTGCTGTTGCTGTTTCCAACACATCTCAAGGGGCCAATGGCAACTGCTTCACACTGTTGATGGAGTGTCACTGTCCCTGTCCTGCATGCTGTAGGTGAACGACTCGTAGGGCATAAGACCCTGTTTACCACAAATGACAGCGAAAGACTTCTTGTCGACTGCGAAACTGGACCTGGACTGGAAATTAAAGCCAAGCACTGGTGAAAGACACTATGGAAGACTGCAAAAAGTTGATCTTAGTGCTGACCACGCTGTGGCCTGGAAGCCATATGGTATGGGAGCCCTAATTCAGCATTTAGAGCACTGCAGAGCTCAGCAGGGGAAATACAGGTTCATGGTCCTGCCCTTTGCTTCACAGAGCAATGTTTTATGATGTATTCCTTGCTTGTCGAACAGGACATGCACAACTCTTCTTTTGCTTTCTTTTTCACTAACACAGATGCTGTAGATGAGCCTAGAGAATACTTTCAGGTCACATGCTGCCTTGGGGCAAAGCAGCACCTGGGCGCTGGATTTGGGAAAGTTTGCAGTGCTTCGGTATCTGTGAGGATTTAGGACTTGGAAAACAGACAGATGAGAATTTCTAAAGAGCTCCTAAATTAAGTTGCTTCAACAGCTTCTGCATTTTGCTACAGAAGAAAACTCAGTGTCTGCTTCTCTGACCAAATTAACCTGGTCAACCACAGGGAAGTGGTAATTTCTGGTAGTAGGTCTTGCTGGACTGACTGATGGTCTGTGAGCACACCCACTGCAGCTTCTGCGTGTGCAGTAGAACTATTTTAGGCTCATCTGACTTACTATCTGTGAACAGATCAACTATACATGCAATTAATTGATGTGTCCTGGACATCCTGGAGAGATACAGCAGCCCTGGGATTTAATCTGTACCTATTACAGACTAGCAATAAAATATGACAGGCACTGAACATGTGCAAGAATGTTTGGAAACACAGCTGGCTATGGGCAAGGTGGGTAGCTAGCACTAAGCCTTTGATATGTCCAGTAAAATTTATACTAGTGCTGGAAAGAGTTAAACAGAAACACTAATGCTAGTATTTTCTTCCTTTCTGCATCATCACTCCGAGTATGTTCCATTTGGAATCTGAAATATCTTGTTATTGAATTTCTTTACTTCTGTGTGAACTTCATGAATTTTTACTGTGACATTTATAATTTTGCACTCTAAAGCAGATTTTTAAAGGTTGGTGTCTATGTTACTTTTCATCATCACAGAAGTTGCAATTTGGAATTGCAAAGTAGCAGTTTTGTGCAATAGTTTATTGTTTGAACATGGAAGTGAAGGGAAGTGAAACTGTATCTGGAATCAAGTTTTTGTGTTTCAGTGACTGTAGCAAAGAGGTCATAAGTATATAAAGACTGACTAATTATTTCACTATACCTGGAGGACCAGGGAATCCTTCCCGACCTGGATCACCTCGTGTACCATTTAGCCCTCGGTATCCCATTGGACCTGGATCACCTGGGAATCCTCTTGCACCTTTTGCACCTATATTATATAAAAGAAAGTAAGAAAGTGTGATCTGAACAAACAACTGAAATGTGCGTGTAATGTAAGAAAACATAGTGGTAAATATCATTGTGATGAGTTTCCAGATGCAAAAATGATTGATTTTTATTTTTTTTTTTAATGTAATGAGACTATATGTGGAGTATTCTTTCAGGACCAGGCTGGTGGGAAAATGAGGGAGTGTTGAGATGGGAGTATAACCTTTGGCAGCTCGAGTGAGAGTGTTAGTCTGAACAGCTTGGGACTGTCCTGTGAACACCTGCCTTTGAACTGGTGTTTTAAAGATAGCTGCAAAGTAGCTGAGAAGAACTTCTGTGTTTGCCTGTGTTGTTGTTAATGAGAGCATGGCTGGGTGCCAATATTGGTTAAGTCTGTATGGTAAACGTAGTTGGCTATATAAGTGGCTTGCTGTCCTAATAAAGCATCTCTCTTGCACATTAACCGGGGAGTCCATGAGATGATCCACCACAACTACACTATGGTTCTTCAGCAGTATTCAAGATCAACATGGACCAAAAATCTAGGCTAAGTGCTCTTACAAACATGGGTTAACTTGACTTAAAGACTGATGATATGGAGACTACTAGGGTGAAAATAATTAGCCTCAAAGATTTTTGGAGACTTTTAATATTTTGTAAATTAAGACTTTTAGCTTAAGGTCAAAAGGCAATATCAAAGAAGAATGTTCAACAGAGACTGGCACAGATGAGATGCTGTAGGAAGAATAAATTTTTCCTTTTTGGGCTAAACTGATCACAGAAAGAGCAAACTGGTTTAGATAACCATGAAACAGAAATGTAAGGCTAAAGGTTAGCTCTCATCATCCTAGAAACTGAATACATATTAACTAGCCTACTTATTATATTCATAATAGTACTGGTCTATAGCTTCAGTAGTAAAAGAAGGGCTGTGCCCTAAAAAATATTCCTCTGGCACGGAACTCATGTGCATACTGAGTTATCTCCTAACAGGTAAAATGACACCCTGCCTCCTTGTGATGTAGTATCTCACGTTTGGGTAAGGGCAAATATTCCTGTTTCTTAACATCTCAAACCCTGCAAGCATTTTGTAGGATTTTTTTGTTAAGTTTATAAAAGTATATTATTTATTTATTATTTTAATACAATAGATTTCTTAGGTGAGTCTCGTTAATTCATTGTATTCCAAGATGGAGAGTTTTTGGTAAAGGTCTTTGAAAAGAATTCCTATGGAATGCTTTGTTTCCCTACCCTTCCCAGCCCCCTGAACTCTTTAAGTGCCCAGCTCAGGCTTGAAGGTCAACAACATGCTTTAACATTTTAAGTGTTGTTACTTAGCATCACCATGAATTACAATTCATTTATTTATTTCACTGAAAGCAAGTTTCTCTCCATCCCTAACTATGACAAACCAAGGAAAATATCACTTGAATTTTGATACTTTTTTCCCACTTTAGTTTTCTGCGTTTCCATTATTTAACCATGATTATTTGCAGTCTTAGCTGTTGTTTGTGAAGGGGAGAAGGAAGCCTTTAAAAAGACCACAAATAAGGTGCACATAAACAGCCAATTCAGTGTGAATAGCATTTTTCCAGTGCTGCACAGGACTACTGTTCTCTCCCTTATAAGAACAACTTCTCAGAAAGCAATTAAAAGAAAAAATCCTAAGCTTTCAGGTCTCAATGAAAAATTCTAATGTGCCTCTTACCCAAATAGCATGTTGTTCTTCTTTCCTATTTGTAATAACTGACTTTCATTCATTTTGTACAGTATTGCACTAATTAAAAAGCCATGTCAGAGAAAGGAGGCAGCAGATGGAGAATGCAACAACTGCTTACCACATATTTCAGTAACTCAGTATGTGATATTAGCTGGTGTTGACATGTTGTGCCAAATAGTAGCAATAAGAAGTTTTTATTTTAGACCAATGTTAGTTTGCAAGTGCTTTACCAGTACATTTGAAACAGAACAACCTAAAAATTTTATTCAATAGTGATCACATAAGTCTTGAGACTACTGAATAATCAGGATGTAACTTAGCATGGGCTGTGTATATGGCCAGGAATTTCAAAGGCACACAAAGACACACATAAGGGTGTGAGACTATAAAGATGACTCCTTGCTTGCTATACTGGGTGCCACCAGCACCTAGGACACTGAGATACCTGATTGTCTATAGTAGAGCTCCATGCTGGCTGAAAAGAAAGTGGGAAATCTTGTGAGCATAACCACATCACTCTAAGCAGAGAATGAAAATAGTGTAAAGGAGGTGTTGGTGCCTTTGTGTCAATCCGGAGAATATGGGTAGGAGTGATGCTCCAGGAAACTAGGCTGGTGCAGCTACAGCAACAAGAAACTGTAAAAACTTATAAAATGTGCCCTGTTCCTCCTGCATTTCCAGCTCCAGAACTGCCTCAGGTCAAAAGGTGGCTATGAACAGAGTTCTGCATTGGGCTCAGCAAGAGGCTTTTTCCAGTTTTTGGAGAGAAATGATGCAAAACAAATCTTAAAATTACTAAAACATAAAAGCAGACAAAGACAGAGAGAAATTTGTTAAAGAGCTAACCAAGAGTACAAAATACAAAACACGAAACCAGCATCAGTTGTGTTACACCAGTCTTGCTGCTCGGAGTCAAATCTGACTGTATTTGCTGAAAGAAAAACCTTCAAGCTCATAAGAAGGAAAGAATAAAGAAATCATCATACTCAGAAAAGAATTACATGGATATCAAAGAAAACAGCCTTCAGAAGCATTGATTCTAACAACAAACTTAAGACACCAAGAGTAAAGAAACATAGGTCAGAGATACACATCATCTTTCAACAGAGGTAAAATCTTCCCTTTTAAGATTTATTAGCCTTTGCTAAATCAATCCATCAATTCATGCATGCCCTAATAAACCTTGTGCTGGAAAAAATACCCCATTGACCTTAAAATTTATAGTCCAGATCTCTGACCTGGGCTAAAGCACAGAGGGCACAAGAATAGGGGCACTGAGAATTTTACGTTTCCAAACTCTGAAGGACTCACTACAGTTTTTGTCAGTACCTTTACCAGCTGGCGATGAGAAGGATTTACAAAAGACAGCTTTCCTGATTAGATTGGGTATACATAAGATTATAGGACCTACTGGTGCTGGTCAGAGGTAGCCTCTTCAAGGTCAATTGTTATTACAATTTAGCACACCTTGTCTGTGTTTCTCTCAATTCCATCTCACACAGTCCTTCAGACCTTGTCCCAACTTCCTATTCCTATTGGAAGGAGGTATGGAACCCTCAGTGCTGGGAAGGGCCAGGATCACCAGATGGTTCCTCTGGGGTAGGAGTGGACCAGCTCTGCCAGGAAGGCATGTGTAGCTACAGACAGTGCAACTGCATTGTGTCAGACAACCTGGCCCATACACTGAGCTGCATTAAAGACTTCAGGCTCACAGTAGCTGAAGGTGCTCTGTATATCACATGAGGAGCAGTAAGAAGGATCTGCCAGTCCTCCATTGCAACCTTTTATTACCCTGCTCTCTGGGGACAGGATTTTCCTTGTGAGGTGTCCAGTCAGCTCGGAGAGACCCTGGTATACTCTCTTCCAGTAAACTTGTCTCTCTAGATACTCTCACTTACTTGCATGTGGAGAATAGCAAATGGGCTGTCCTTTCTGACTTCTGTTTCATGGCTGACACTCACTAGCAAAGGCAGAATTAGCTCAGGAATGATGCAGCCACCTGGGCTGCATGCTGCTTAGATCTCTGCTGGCTTCAAGGTAACACCGTTCTCTATTGTCATTTCTAAAACTTGCTGCCTGCTAAGGCTCAACTTTAATTGATCTGGTAAGATCTCCCCCAAAATGTGGGAGACAAAGGCGAAGGCGAAATGTTACCTGTGGCTCCTGGCAGTCCTGGCTTGCCTTGGGATCCCTTGGGTGGCCTCACACAGCCTGCACCTGCAAACAAAGAGGATTAGTCGTGCCATACCTGCTCATATGCTGCCCCTCATCACCTCTCTGCCTACAGTTGAGACATCATTAAAGCTGGTCAATGAAATTAACAGGCAAACCCCTAATTTAAAAAAAAAATAAAAATTTTATTCTTCCCTAAAAGAAATACATTGGCCATGGCTGGCATTTTCAGGGGAGCGCTCAAGTTGAGCTTCACCATGAGAGTTGCTCTTCCGCCTATTTTACAGGGACTGTGATGGCTGCTCCAGTTACACTGGCATGGGAAGGGTAATCCAACCTCATGGACGACTTTATTTTTCAGAATAAGAGAGACGCTTTGTTTCCCCGTGGGCAATTTATACCTCTGAAGCAATCAAGTCAGTATTTGGTACAAATGAAGGGTTTTTTTCTTTATACGTCAAATTGCACTGAAAATCTTCACTCAAAGTTCTTTAAAAAAAAGTTGCTTAAATTTTCTTGGGTACCTGATTTCTGGGGCTGTTGTTATAGATTGCAGAGTAATCATTATTTTGTCTCTATAAACACTCAGGAGCAATGAAATAAAGAATTTCTGAACTGCAGAGCTAAAACTGCAATAATTTTAGAATGCATTCAATTTGACTATATTACTTTAGAGCTACATACAGTATATATGTGATTATTTGTGACCTGAAGTTCAAAAAGTTTACAATCAAATGCATCCAGAGCAGTCATCTGAAAAAAAAGTATCAAGCCATAAGAACAGCATAAGCCTAAACATTAAAATATATTCAAGCCATTTGTATATACATTACCTGACCATACTGGGTCGGTTCCATCTCCTCTAGAAAAGTCCTCAATGACCTGCCCACAGTCTGAGAAAAATTGGAAAAGACAGTTATTATTTAAAAGAACCAAACTGTAAAATGGTCTCAATCCTAACCAAAATGTCTTTTGCAACATCAGATAATATATTCTCTTCTGTATTATGCATACATAAAACACAAACTATTTGCTATAAAACACTGGAACTTTCAATCCATACATTAATTAGATCCAGGCCTGAAACCCAACCCTGTCAGAGGTGTCCCATGCATGGTGTAGTGTTGGCAGGTGCCTGCTCTGACTTGAATATTCATAGAATCATAGAAAAGTAGGGGTTGGAAGGGACCTCTGGAGATCATCGAGTCCAACCCCCCCCTGCCAGAGCAGGATCACCTAGGGCAGGCTACACAGGAACAGATCCAGGTGGGTCTTGAAAGTCTCTAGAGAAGGAGACTCCACAACCTCTCGGGGCAGCCTGTTCCAGGCTCTGTCACTCTCACAGTAAAGAAGTTTTTCCTCATGTTGAGGTGGAACTTCCTATGTTTCACCTTGCTACCATTACCTATCATCCTATCACAGGGCACAACTGAAAAGAGCCTGGCCCCTTCTACTTGACACCCACCCTTCAGATATTTGTAAACATTA